>JAUELO010039945.1:0-10391 GCA_032357855.1 Amphibolips quercusostensackenii | reverse complement strand
CGAGCTCCAGTGATTTCCCGTTAGAATTGCTTCTCAATTGCTTTAAAGGCCTTGTTTTGATCTTTTCTGGCGTTAGAATTATTGCATTTGCGCTGCCTAGAAGTTAAAATATAGAGTATCTGTCGAAAGGAGTCAATCACTGCGTCCATCGCAGCGTCTGATATGGTGGACAAAACATTGCAATATTGCCTCTAGATGCATCTTCAGAGCTACCATCTGTCACTGCACAGGAATCTAGTAGCTAACTTTCTTATGTTCTAGGAAGTGTTTTAAAATGCAATAGGTATTTAGTACAACCGCTTCTTGAGCTGCTGTTATTGACCCACTGACATCAAGATGTTTGAGATGTTTATTGATATTCGTATAAGTTGACCGAAAATTTTGGTTGAGTGAAACATTGATTTCGATGATGTAGACTCTTACGCCTTTTTCACACGCAGCATGATATCGGGTTGATTTGCTTAGATATAATTGTCCGTCTGAATAGTTATTCCCAGTATAAAATGTATTCTTAGTTTTCTAAAACGGGCGCCAGAATGTATCTATAGAAAGTCATCCATTCTGATAAAAGTCATACGCTCAGGGAAATTTGTTGATATACAATGCTCGCTACATCACTCTGTCTGTGTGTGTACTCTCTCTGAAAAATTACGTGACGTCTTGATTTAAAGCGTTCTTGCGATAGTTCCTGTTACTGACTACCCCGTCCTGAATCGCTACCACGAACCTCAGCGTTTCCAGGAAATAGGATGCCCATTTTCAGCTAAACATTAGATGCTTTCTGTGCACTTTGTATTGTTTGGACTATATATGGTGTTCGCCGTGGATAACTTTTTGTTTCTAGTGCGATTTTAATTCATCCATGGTTTCTGCCTTGATATTAACGGCCTCTTTTGAGAAGAAATTTAAGGGCATGTAATCTAGATCTTCATCAAAGATGGTATTGTAAAGCTTTATATCTCCCTTGCTGTAAAACTTGTCTCGCAACTGCATCAAATGTGACTTGTAAATTTGCTTGGCATCTACAACGCCCCTACTCTCTATATGTCGCGGAAGAACTACCTTTTAATCGCAAAATTAGTGTGGTGCTTTTGATGCTTATTTAATTCAACGCAAATGGTTCTGCTTCTTTCTTAAACTCGGTGTTCGACCATATGATAAGCCAAAAAGAGTAGATAATAATAGGTATCGCATAAGTGTTGATGGTCCTGATCTTATTGGGAGAGATGATAGAACTGTTTCGATGTATTTTGAACTCATGAGTTTTACTCAATGGTTTCAATGCAAAAAAGAAGGGTAATGCACTAAAAGAGTTTCCTTGAAAGATACCGTTTGAAATGGATATTTATCTCTTTATCTTTGGTTGTCCATAATCAAAATACTTGATTATTGTTCGCGAAAGCATCATCATGACTACAGCGTTAATGGTGATATGATTTTTACTGCTCCATGCGTATTTTCAAGTAAACCTTAACTGCAATTACAGCTATTAAGCACGTATAAATTATTCGGAGACAGGCTATTGCTTAAAATTCCGATAAATTTCAAGCGTCTAGTTTTTTAGGCAACATTTACGTGAATAATAGTCAGCCATGTCTTTTAATTCAGGAGCTTCTATGTCATGCTGGTCATTTTTCTGTACACTCAGTTCACGATAGAACCTTCTTTTACCTGCCTACAAAATTTAATTTTGTTTTTTCTTGCACTACTCTTATTATATCGAAGCAGTCTAGTAGTACAAAAAGCAAGTCTCTTTCGTTGGGAGTCCATAATCTCATCCAATATTACTGTTGATATTGCCTCAATGTATTGAAGGTGGATGATTTTATTTACCTAGTGTATCAGATTTCTGTCACTGTTTTACTTTTTATATTAAGTCAATCGACGCAATTTTCTCTTTACTTTGTTGACATCAATATCTAGTTCTATAGCGCAAAGCTCTCATGACTTCAGTTAAATTTGCATTTGAATACATAGACGAGATCTTGTTCAGGTGCTTTATTAGTGAATGTAGATTTTTCGTGATGTACAGCTTTGGCAGAAAATGTCTTTAAGCTATTGAGTGTTTTTGGTCCGCTAGATTATCTTTATTTATTATTGTGGCTAGCTGCTGGAATTTAACAAAAAAGAATTATAGATGCCATCTCCTTACATTTTGACTACTTTTATCTGCCAAAAAATAAAGGCGCATTACATCTGTTTATATGTTTCACTTCAATTGCCTTCGTGATTGCCGAATTTCTGCTTCTGCCTCTTGTTGAATCAGACCATCTGCCTCTTTAAGCTGTAGTAGCATTAAATTATAAATCATAATGAGTTGCTTTTTTGAATGCCGTTGATTTTTCTTGAATATCTTTCTTTTGGCTAAGGATTTTGATTTGGAAATTTTCAAACTATATGAATTTTTTAAAAGCTATAAGCAAGGGTGCAACTGTGAAATTCTGTCAACATGTTTGACCAAAGAGTTTCATATCATTTAAAAGGTATTCAAAAGAGAAATTTTTTTAAACATATTGCTTATTAGAGCCTTATTCAGAATCTTAAAACAAAGCTGCAAACCAAATTTTGGCTCATTTTGTTGATTGGAGGCTGAGAACAAAATTTATTTAGTGAAAAAAACGTTTTCAAGATTATGTCGCAATTGCGACGATGAAAGTTAGTGTTATATCGCTAAAAAAATTTTCTCTTTTAATAACCTTTGCAATGATATAAAACTCTTTGGCCAGACGCGTTGAGACAATTTTACTATTGTACTCATGCTTATAGCCTTTGCAAAATTTATATAGTTTGAGAATTCCAAAATCGAAATTCTCGGTGAAGAAAAAAGATATTTGATCAAACTCAACGTCATTTAAAGGAGCAAGACTTATACTTTAAAATGCTGTGTATTTTTTTTCAAGAAAAAAAATGTCGCGATGCTACGTAACCTCGAAAATAGGCAAAAACCGCGTTTTTCGCACTTTTAGGCTAGAATATTCAAAAACCCTAATGTGATAGAGCAATTCTGAGGTCCGATTCGAATTCAGCGACCGAAAATCCACGAGAAATGACTAGTCTTATCCAATGTGCTATTGTCAAGTCGGGCTGTGTTGTCGATGTTTTTCCCCGTTAAATCAACCTGTCCTTAAATCTCCATTGCTGGGTCTTCTGAGATAAGTGGATTATTCCTGATGTCCTTAACCTTAGCGATAGGATCTCTTACGAAAATTTTATGTGCCTGAGGAAACTTTGAAGTAAACTTAGTCCTGAAATTGCATCCCTTTTTGCGCCGACTCGCAGCTATCAAGCCAGTCTCTCGCTTGCTGTGGCCTCCAGCGATGGCTGTAGGAGCCCCTCGACAATCCTAGGGAAGCGAAAATGGTTTCAAAATATTTAAAAGACTCTCTATTTTTCTTCATATGTTTTGGTGTTCCTCTTAGTCCCTTTGCCCTTTGTTCTCTGCGTATCTACAATGAGAAACCCTGCCAATAGCAATATCACTGCCAACATAGACGGAAAAATGAGAAGAGGAGAGCGCAAGCCCTATCGCGAAGCCAGAGCAAGAATACCTTAGTGGTACTTTTTAAAACATTTTTTTAATATGTTTCTATGCTATAGGTACAATACATTACGACAAAGCTTCTCCTTGAGAAAGCTCTCTTTTTTCGCTAAGTATTTCCCCTTTCTACTAGCAAAATTCCGTAAGCGCCTTTAACATGAGAATATCATTATTCAAATTATCATTTATGTGAAACAAAATATTGTAAATTTAGAAACTCTTAAAACTGACATGAAATATGGAGAGCGAATACACGAATTTATGTTAACTGAATTTGTTTTATTCAAACTGTGCTGGTATATCCTGGGTCATTATTGGTTTAGTTTTCGAAAGTGAAATTTAAACTTAATATTAGAAAGCGTCCAATGTACTTGGACAACCCCACAGTCAAAAAAAAATACTGTGCAGCATTTGATTACATCACAAAATTTTTCAAAAATCGGTTTCTATGTTATAGGTACAAGACACTTCTACATAGCACATTCTTCAGGAAGCTCCTCTTTCGTTAAGTGCACGTTCCTTCCACTAGCTCCTAATTCCGTAAGAGCCTTCAACGTGTCATTTAATGCGTGGACACGACACGGTACAAGGGAAAATATAGATCCTTATATAAGATCCCATATTGCAACCTATATAGGTATTTTTAGTACGATAAAGAAGAACTTAGATATTTTATTGGCGTTTCTTTTTCAAGATTTAATAACTATTTTCTTACTTTCATGAGGATTTTTTAATCTCCGATTATTAAACATTTATTGAGTTAAATTTAATATATTTGAATAAACGCGGGGAGAGGCAGCGTTGCGGGTTTAAATTGAAAATTTCATGCCTACAATTACTGTTTAGTCAATTTTGTCTATTAACTATAGAAGATGACACTTTTTACACAAATAATTGAGTCTGCTATTTTTGTAATTTTGAAACTTTCGAAATTTTCAGTTATTCATAATTAAGATAGTTTAAGCATCACATACATGTTTTAGTTCTCTGCAAGGGAGAATCCACTTGTACAAATCATGTATGCTTATGCGTTATAATGCGTATTAATGTGTAATAATGCGTAATAACGCGTGTCTTCGAGATTCAACATTTAATCACGCGACTGTGAGTATAGCGTACCAGTCCCCAGAAAACACGTTCTGTAACTATTCTAGATCATATAAGATACAGTATTCTATTACAATTGTTCCAATTTGGTGATATAACTGTTCTATAACAAAAAGATGACAGTTTTCTAGAACATTGTGACTATTGCGACAGAACTTTTCTGGATCTATGTGATGGCACTCTTCTGTAACAGTAGTTATGATGCTGTTCCAAAACAAACTGAACAAAGACGTTCTATAACTTTTGTTCCAAGTTTTTTTTAGAACCATGCTGTAACGGAGTTATTTCGACGTTCTAAAAAGCTGTTACGAATATGTTTTAGAACAAATCAGGAACAAAAGTTAGTAACTCTTACATTACAGTTGTTACGTTACACTGTACAACGAGGAGTTTACTTACGATATAGTGCCACTTAATTTCGATACGTTTTTCCGTAGTTACAAATCCAAAGTCAAAAATTTTTTATCACGTCACATTTTTTTTTAAACGAGATCCAAAAGTAAATGAAAAACCTTTTCGACCATTTTTAAACTAATGTATCGAGCACACGTGATGTGCTAAGGTCATCTAATTGGGCAGAAATTAAAGGTTGCTCATTACGGTATTGACTATGTATTAATAAAAGTGGATAGCGAACAGATTTTAAATCTTCTTAACTCGCACTTTGGTATTTCAGAATTTGCAAGCAACTACTTATATTACAAGAATCCTAATTTTTCAGCTAAAAGCATTAAACTAAGCTCAATATTTTTTGCTTCTTTCTTTATTGTAACTTCAATTTTAACACTAACAGAGAAATATACATATTTTGCTTTGATGTTGATATTTATAATCGGATGTTCTAGTTATTTATTCAAGTTTATAGCTACAGTTTTTAGCTTATGTGAAACCTCCAACCAAAAAGTGGATTATAGTAAGCTGAATGAAGAAGATTTTCCTATATATACTATTTTATTGCCTGCTTTTAAAGAAAGTGCAGTGATAGAGCAATTGATCGAAAGCATTGAAAGTTTGGATTATCCAAAATCAAAATTAGATGTGAAGCTTCAGGTAAAAAGTGATGACCAAGAAACTCTAGCAGCTATAGAAAAGTACACTTTACCGCAGTATTTTGAAGTAATAAAAGTGCCTCATTCTTTGCCTAGAACAAAAGCCAAGTCATGCAATTATGCTATGAGCTTTGCTAGAGGAAAGTATGCAGTAATATATGATGCGGACGATAAACCAGACCCATTGCAGTTAAAAAAAGCACTGATTGAATTTGTGGAGACCAGGAGGCTTACAAGTATGCCAGGGGGCTTACAAATTCTGACTCTTCCGAAGTTATGTTTCGAAGTTTAGTAATCGAAAAAAAATTATTTCGATTTTCTTTGATTTGGTGGTCAAAACCAAACCTAGTAAAGCTTCTAACTAACGAATTTGACACAAAATTAAAGAAGATTTACGACGATAATAAGCATTTCTGAAAATGATATGTTCTTTTTATAGTTTTAAAAAATTTAAAAACGCCAATCCGAATATTTCAAAACACATATCCTTAGATTTTGCTGAAATGTATAGTAGAAAAAAGCTTCAAATTTTCAGTTTATAACCCTAAATGGATATAATAATGGCCATTTTATAATATTCTGAGATATTATATAAAATAAATATGTAAGAGCAAAACTTGGGGAGTCTGAGTTCAAAACCTATCCCCCGATTGAACCAAATTCTATTTTCCTAATTTGTTTTTTATTTAATTCTGTTAGGTTCTGAATACAGACACGTGAGTTTTGCGATTATACAATTAGTTTAATGAATATTTTAGAATATAATAAAATTTCCATTATATTTCAGCTCAAAATTCTTGAACAGGAACCTCGGAGGATCCTGGACATGTTCCTGTAAGAGAAACTGTACACGAACCTGTACAGTGAATCTTGAAGGTTCCTGTGCAGAAACTTGGCTAAGGAAACTGTACATAATCCTGCAAAGGAACCTGCACCGACAAAGAAACCTTTAAATGATCCTGTACGGGCTCTTATACAGGTTCCTTTGCGAAGTAAATTGAGGCGCGGATTCCTCTACAGAAATACGTATAGGGTTCTTCACAGAAAGCCAGCGCAAAAACTAATATCGCTTACAGCTATAAAGTTGCCTTCCTTTTATTCCCTTGATGATCCAACTCACTATCGAGGGAGCCAAATCACTAGCAAGCCCTCGCCAATTAGTTCCTATGCAGGTTTATATATAGGATCTTAAACAAAATCCTGATAATGAACTCACACCTCAATTTACTATGTGCAGAAACCTGTACAGAATCGTTTAAAGGTTAGCTTGCATACAGGCCCCTGTGCAGGATCATGTACAGATTCCTTCACCAAATTCCTGCACAGGAACCGTCAAGAGAACCTTTCTAGGTTCGTGTGCAGGTTCATGTACAAAAACATATGCAGGATCCTCGGAGTACTGATTACAATTTTAATTCGTTTAAACAATGTATTTACCTGTAAATCTTGAAAAGTTACTTTTTTATGATATTAATGAAGCAGTTAATGAATGTTAGGAGTTATAATTATTGTAGAAGACAGTTTTGAAATTTTCGAAACAATTATTATTAATCATTCACTTACGCCTTTTCATAGGAAAGGTGCAGAAAATTCTTGTGTTTTTTTAACCTCTCACACTATGTCGCCTATTATTCAGTAATTTCTTATTTAAGAACTCATACCGTAATTTTCTAAGTATAAATCAGTTTTTTAAACTAGATTTTTCTTCATCTTTACTATAAAAAAAGCAAATGATATTAGTTGTTTAAGTAATTGCAAACTGTCTTTCACAAACAATATCACGCTCAACATTCATTACCTGCGACATTAACTTCAGAAAATAATAACTTTTTACGATTTACAGACTAAAATAATTGTTTGAACAAATAAGATTGTTTGAACAAATGATAAATGTTCTTCACAAAAAAATTTTAGTTTTACCTTTCGTTAATTGTGTAGTTTACATCAGAAAAAAACTTTTCACGATTAAAAGGGGAAAGATTGTTTGGACAAATAATAATTGTTTAGAAAATAGAAAATTAGTTAAGAAATACTCTAAAACTTGTGACTAATTAAATATAAATAATTAATTTAGAGAAAATTGAAAAATACTGTCTTAAGCATGAATTTTACATAAAACTGATATTTTGCACTATTGGGTCATTTTCCCAGCACAAGAGAATGTGACTGAGGGCGTCAAATTAATTAATTTTCTTTTTCTGGAAAACGAACAAATTAACAAATTAGGGGGGACCGATGACCAAAAACCAAAAAACGAATTTTTAGAGCATTCTAATGCTCATGCTAGAGGACTTAAATGACGCTTTAACAATGAGGAGAACAATAGATTATACCGCAGTGCTGTGCAACTCAAATAACCTATTCTAAATTTCAATAATTACAGTAACAAATACCTATATAATCTTTTTTTATTTAAACAATTATTTTCTGTAGGAGGTTATACTGCGGTGCTTTACAAGCGTTACTTCATAATTAAATTTTGAAAAAGAAATTTCTGAATTGATAAGATTTTCCAGGGTGGTTACATGCCAGGTGAGCTTACAAATTAACGTTTCATTACTTATTGTTCATAACCTAATAAAGTTATGTTGAAGGCAATCAGGAAATAAAAACAGATACTTGACCTTACAACGTGAGATATTAATTGCTTTTAAATTATTACAAAGAATGATCGCAAGCTTGACAAGGTGCTTACAGATAATAAACATGCTTACCTGAATTTCCCACATATTATATTTTTGTTTTTAATCGACAAAGAATTTTGCATTGATAATCATCGTGTAGTTTCTCTTTATTACATTCAGGGTGCAATTCAAACTTGCATTTGAGATGCAAAATATGGGGACAAAGTTCAATTGGGTCTGCATAAACGGAGATACAGTATATTAATATTTAAAAAATATGATTTGTTAGTTCTATATAAAAGAGTAAAAAAGACCTATAGGGGTTTTAAAACTGCGTATGTGTAGCAACAGCAAGGTCCGACACTTTGTAATTGGTGCCTTGGGACAGCCATGTGAGCTTACATTCCGATCTTTCACAGTATCTCAATACGCCCTTATGCAATAAAGATCGGACTTTGTTTATCAAATTATTAAATATTCATATTAAGTTTAAAAAAATATCTGAAAAGTTTATTTAAATTTTGGTACAATATATCAAGCTGGAAAACAAAAACTCACTTTCACGAAGAATGACCCCTCTATGAGCTTAATATTCCGAAAAATCGGAAGCATAACAGGGAATTTGCGCAACACAGGTTCTTTGCGTGCGCGCACCACCCGCGCAAGCCTAAATACATAATGTGCGATATGTTGGTCTTGTAATGTTTCCGATTCTTAGGCATACTACACTTATAGATAAAGGTTCAAGCTTCAATTTCTACCCATTTAGATGCCTCTAGCAATGAACTGTTCTAGAAGTAACCAATCACATGTGTTCAATAACAATGCTTCCAACCTTTCCCTTGAAAAATGCCCTTAGTAGAGTGTTACATTAACGTTCTATACAACACCATTAAAACTGACTTTTCACATTAAGAATTTAATTAAGTATTTTTATATTTTATAACTACAAAAAAGAATTATACTACCTTAATGTTTTGTATGAACTTTGTTACATACTTAATTGTTTATGCATATATAATTTAAAAAAAAAGGTTAAACAATCACCGGAGGATCCCACTGGGAGCAACTGCCATCTCTGAAAATGGCACTGACTTTCAGTAGAACCGCAGCAAATTTCACCTATGACCACGCCTTAAAACCGTAAGATGAATAGCCACAAGGCACGACAACATCACAACGACAAGCCGGTAAAACCCTAGCGTGTCCTGAGGACACGGAGTGACACAAGGTTGACAGCCTTCTGCATCCATCTCGTAACTGTCTCGGCATGTTTTTGGCATGAGAGAATGTCTTTGAGGTTATGTACCAGTGATAGTTTCGAACCTCAAAGAGCGTTCCGCAAAGCAGTGTCGCGGCCAACACCGTAAGAGCGACAAAGATGGTGTTATAGCACTCTTAGGACCGTATTATGTCTGTAGAGATAGGTCGTTGTTGCGTCACTGGAACACCTAAATATTATGTGTTGTAGGTACTTAGCGTGTGCATGACATGCTCTGCACTTATCGCTTAGAACTTCTTAACGGAAAATTATGTCCCAGTATATTAAGGTATCAATAACACCGTTCTGGTACGTGAAAATAAAACCCCCAGTACCTGAAATAAATCCTGATAATCTGAGGAAAGAAAACATAGCTCTCTCGACAAGGGCTGATTTTCTATACTTCAGTGAAAGGAGGGTACTGTGAACGACCTATCGTCTCACACCCTTGAGATAGGTACCAAACAGTAGATTTTTATTAACTGATCAAAGTTGTAATAGCATTGACCCTGTGAAATTGAACCTTGTATAAGTTTTTGGCTTAGATACGCCATGACGTCTAAACTTCAGATGATGGTGGCCGCTCGTCGATGGCACTTTCCATATCAATCGGAAAGTAGTGAAAATTTGTAGTTTGTAGTTTCATAAAACTCATCCGATCAAAAATTTATTCAGGAGTTTTATCAGAAATGAGCCGTTGTTATTTTGCTTATAGCGCATTATTTCTTAACTGCCCTGACTTTAAAAGTCATGTTCTTTGATTTTTTTTTTTGAATTATAGGAATATTTTCACCTACCCAAAAGTACGTAAT
>JAUELO010039935.1:0-10391 GCA_032357855.1 Amphibolips quercusostensackenii | reverse complement strand
ATCTAAAATTGTTTTTATTTATTTTGTTATTATATAAAAAAAATGGAAAGAAAATTTTTGTACAAGAGTACCGGTTTTTGAAAAATTCTTGGATTTAATCAAAAATACTTACAATCAATGAAGCTACTATCCAGAAAAGTTGTCTAATAGCTGAGAAATTGTTTTAAAACTTATTGAATTTGTTATTAACAAATAAGTAAGTGAAAATGATTGTATAGGGATTAGCAGTGATTCGTGAATTGATTTTCACCAAACTTAAACAATTCATAGGCAAAAACCATTTTTAAATTAAATTCATAAAACATAATAAATAAATTGTTATTTCATAAATAAATTTTATAAACAATTATCCATAACAGGTAGTTGTGAAGAAACCAATCAAGTTTTTTTTATTAAATGGGCAAAAAATCATGCGAAATTAAAAAAAAAATCAAATTTATTCATACAATAATCACAAACATTTGTTCCAAAAAATTCAACTAATAAATGCACTGTCTGACTATTTTTAGAGATAAAAACTTGGTTTTTCCAACGTAATAAATTGTAAGTAACTAATTTTTAAACTTTTAAGGAGCTTATATGACAATAACACATTTTTATTGTTAACAACAACCGTTTAAACAATCCTCCACCATCTTAGGCATTTTTAAGGAAAAAATGCGTTTCTTTAGGGTATTAGCAAACTGTTTTTTACTAATGGCTCTGTGCTATCGGTCGATAAGAATTAATAAATGTTTAATCAAAATTAATTAACAAATGCATTGTCCAGCTGTTTCTACAGGTAAAAACTTGTTTTTTTTCTCATTGTAAATAACTGTTAATAACTAATTTTTAAACTTTCTTTTCAAACAAAATTAATTAACAAATGCATTTTTCGGATATTCCCAAAGCTAAAAACTTGTTTGCTCTTTATTGTAACCATTTGTAAATAAATAATTTTTAAACTTTTTTAAAAACCTCGGGATATAATAAATGATGGTCCACTATTGTTGTTGTCATTGATAATTTTATAGACAAATTTTCGCACTTTCATATATTTGTAAACAAAAAATTCCGTGTTTCTAGGGAATATTTAAAATTAACGTAGCCGTCAATAGTTGCTTACGTTAAAAAACCAAGTTTTTCACCTTTATAAATAGCTGAAAAATCCATTTGTTAAATAATTTTGTATAAATAAATATCAATAGTTGGGGACTAATAGCACAGAGCCATAACTAAATAACAATCTGCTAATAACCATAAGAAACGCAATTTTTTTCTTCTAATATGCCTGAAATGATAAAAATTCGTTTAAACAATTGTTAATAATGACAATTGTTGATTGTCATGTAAGCCAATTTCCATGAATGCATTATTACTCACGTATTTGTTTATTGCAAATGCGATAAATTTCAAAGCAATTTATAAATTACTAGAAAACTTTTCTGGGTAATTGCTTTATTAATTCTACGTATTTTTAATTGAACCAAGTTTTTTTCGGAAAACGCTCTTCCTAAAAAAAAACTTTCTATTTTTATTATTTGGTAAAAAACAAATAAAAAACTTTTTTAAAGATCAGCCTTAAATGATCCATAGAGAATTATATTAGCTTTGATTAAAAAAAAAATATTAAAATTGTATTAAAATTGTGGCCTGTAAACTGATTTGTTTAGAGACACCCTTTTTGCCCTTCTGTGCTACGTCTCCTTCTCTAATCCCCCCTGCATTTCCTCATCCCGCTTCCCCTCCCTAACTTCATTTACTTCCCCCTTCACTTCCCCCGACCTAATTTTCTCTCCCTCCCCCTTCAATCCCATTTTTTTCTCAATTCTTACATTATATCTACCCTTACCGGCTTACCCCCTGCTTCACCACCCTACCATTTTTATAATTTCTCCGACTCCCACCACGATACTACTCTCCCTTTCTAACCTTTCTCGCACTTTCACTTCGTTCCCCTCTTAAGCTACGCTGCTCCCCTCGCTATCCTACCTCACCTACCTTTCCCCTACTTGACATAACTTCTAAACTTCCCTACCCTCACTTCCCGTCACTTCCCACTTTACTCCTTCCAATACTTTTCCCTGAATCACCCCTCCCATTACCTTCTCTTTCCAACCCACTTACTTCCTGGCTTCCCCTCGCTAACACATCCGCCTCTACTTTCTTACTCCTAAATCCTTCACTTCCCCTAACTAACTTCTACGCTCCCTCTCCTCATTTCCGCTGCCTCCACTCCTCTCGCTTCTCTTTCAACTCCATCGCACCCTTTCTTTTACTACCCCTACTCTCCCTACCCACACTTTCCTTCCCCTTCCATTCCATCATCTTCCCCTCAGTTCCAATCCCGCGAAAATAGTATGACGGAAGGATGAACACACGACCGAAACTATAAGGGTTTCTGACCGGGGCTACGAAACCTTGAAAATCAGAGAGTTGATTGCACAACTACCGGATACGATTATTAGAAAAAATTTCGCACGGAATTGGAAAACAACAATCCATTACAAATGAATCATACATAAAAAGACAAACAAATTGCATCATTTTCACATTATTTTTAACTAAATCCACATTAAAACACATTATACGTCATCATAACTTTATTTATTTAGAAGCTTAGATATTTAATTAGAACATAACCATGTCGCGTAGTGGGACATACTAGATACTTACTTAACAATTTTCAAAGGACAGTTAAAAACACAGCCTTAAAAAATTTAAATTGTGTTCTTAAAATTTTGGATATTGATCACCTGCACAGATATTTACTGTTCAAAATAGTCTACAGCCTGTAATTTTTAACGTATTTGAATTTTTTTTTAAAGAATATTTGAGTTCAAATAATTTTTGTGCTCTCAAACCAATATTATCTTCTTTAGTACATAAGTCTATTAGTCTGCGCATGGCTATCAATCGTTTAAAAAATGTTTGAAATTGTGGTTCGATATACTGTTCTAATTCTAAACCACCGCAAGTTCATTTAAGAAATTTGCTCAGAGACAAAAAGTCATATTTCTGAAATAAGTTAATTACCCGATGTATTTGTTTATATATTTTGACAAAAGATACTACCAAATGGGTCAAAAATCACCGTCTGTAGACTATTTGAAACAGGAAATACTAGATCTGTTCCACTGTAATTTCAGGCTAGTGATGGTGACAGGAATTTATAACTAAAACGAAGCATGTCCCTACACTATTAGGATCAAATTTACGTCAATAATATTTTAATCCTGATTCAGTGAATAGAGCATTTATTTTTATTACTATTGTTCATTCAATATTGACAACCACTTAAAATACGTATTAGTCTATGTTGATATATCATGCACATGGTTTCTTGCTCAGGAGAGTGCATTGAAGTGGTATCGATATCGGTTTTGAGTGACTGTTGTGCAGACCATTTCCAAGCTCTCATTTCTATATACGTTTGTATGCATGTACACTGTACAATATACATGCCTACTGTTTCTGAATAGGTCCATTTGCCATTAATGGTTCATTCGCTATTCATCTCAATAATGCTCTGAAGTATTCAATGCTGTGAATAATTATGACTGTGACTGCAATATTACTTCTATTAGTAAGAAAGTATCTGCATAACTTTAAAAAAAAATTTACCTATTAGCATTGATATATTTTTTATACTAAAAACTTGTGTCACCCGAATTTTTTCGTAGTTATTTGAAGATCTTAATTAAATAAAAGTTGGCAAATATAAAAAATTAAGAAAGCCTTCAGTCAAAACTATGAAAATTTTGTATTTGATTGTACATTTATAAATCTCTTAGCTAGTAAAACTTAACTGCATACGAATCCTGAAAAAATATTGTCTTATAAATATCAGCTTAAATTAAATTTGAAGAATTGCAAGGAATACCTTTTGCATGATTTTTCTTCAAGCAACCTTCAACGTACCCAAAAAGTACTTTATAAGTACTTTCAGGAAATTCTAGGCTCTATCAAAACAATTTTCAACTTGAAAGATAATAAGTGAACGATCACTCCTTAGATCTTATCCACCACAGACACCTTTCTTAGAAGTCACTTGGAGTAACACTTGATTAAATTTATTGGTTTTTTTTACCAATTCTTCATACAAAAAAAGGAAAATGATTTTCACTTAAAGATTCTAACATTTGAAATACCCATACGAGGCTTTTTTCTATAGGAATAACTGTATATAACTTTTACAGAGGCGTAACATTTTTGTACGGTTTCCCAAAACAAATTCCTAAATAATTGATCGCTGCGCTCTAGTATAAAGTTACAAAAACCGCCCTTTTGAAAGAACCAGCCCCTAATTTGACTTTAAACTATATATAAATATTTGTTTCGTTCTATATTCGCTTCCGGCATTCTTTTCTCTTTCAGACAAAGAAGTAGCTAATCTTATTTCGTCAACACAATCACTGGAGGTCAAAAAGGGATCACTGTTGGGAAAATCTGCATTAAGTTTAATACAAATGTATATAAAGTCATTTGCATTAGCGGAAGTTGAAATTTGATATACATTTAAACATAAAAAGCTGTATGTGTGAAAGTTTTTTCTAAAATTTACCCTAAATAGTAGAAATTTAATGTGAGTATAGTTGACTGTAAGTTAGGTCTGTGATTTATTTGCGTAATTGAACTTTTCGACTAAAAATTTAATTTTATTTTTTAATAACTGAAAGAAGGTATCATGAATTATTATAAGAATTAAAAATCACAGCTCAAATTATTTTGATTTTGTGCAAAATGGAATTATCTGAGTGATTATCATGAATGTATATAAAATTTAATATACACGTTCCTAGTAGCGATTTTATATTCTTGAGATATTAATTTTAAAATACATTGGTATTTTAGAATTAATACTATTTTTAATAGTAACTGTCACATTTTTCCCCGGGTCCAATCCCAAAACCTTTTTCCAGAAGGAAAAGTACCGAAGCACTGAAGTAACCGAAACAGCTTGCTCCCATTAAATGAGGAGGCGCGAGGTTTGCAAGTTTGAGCGCTCCTAGGGCGCGCGACAGTTGATTCTCGCGCTCCGCGCTCAATAATTTATTCACCTCGCGCGTTGCGCTCGGGCCTTGTCTTTACCCACATTTGTGCACATACCTATTAAAATTAAAGGTTAAAACACGGACAACTGCAATTTGTTTATTGTGAATTCTTTGTTGTCAGAGCTCTTTCGGCTTTAACGAACAAATTCTCACCTCGTATATCGTGCTTCACATTCAATTTTGTCCGAAGTTCGAACTTTTCTACATTATGTTCAACACTATTATATTCAATGTATATTACATTTATTCCTGTCCCTCGGCCTGAGATTGCTTACTCAGATATTGCAAATTGAAGTACAATTTTACTTATAATGATTAATTTGATATTTGCTTCTTAGTTTGCTCGAAACTCCTTCGGGTTTGAGAAATACATTCTCATCATGAAACTCGCGCTTCGCGCTCGTCATTGCTTGACTTGAGTTTACATTATCAAAAATGCTAAAAATCTAAGAGCCGAAATTTGTTCAAAAGAAATTTTGAATCAGAAAATTCCTTTGAAAGTTATCGCGTTGTCAGACTACAGACAGACCGGCAGACAGACAGACCGACAGACATGTTGGTGAAAACCATTTTTTCTGACTCAGGGGGTCTCAAAACATCAAAAAATGACAAAACTCGATAGGTCCAAAATCACATGAATCTAAGACATTCCATCCAAATCACAAGAATGTAAAAATTGAAATTTTCCCGCTAAACTATGAATCTATCGTTGTTTGCGCTGTTTAGCTGTAAATTTCAATTTTTGATTTTATTATGGGCTTTTTTACGTTTGAAAGAAAAACTATTGATTTTATTAAGAAATACCTTGTAATAGTTTTGTAGGACTTTAAAAAATTAATAATTTTGGTCTCTTGTCTTTTTACCCTATCTTGCGTAGTTTCATTGATTTATTAGATTATTATCAACTATTAAATTGATTTATTAGGTTTTTTAGTTTTATTTTTTATTTCTAAAACCATAAATATTAGCAATAAATGGCCGGCTAACGAACTTGACCTGTGTTTTTGGACTATAAACCTGTGTGCAAAAGAAAAATTCGAATGATGAGAATGTAAAACTGCAAATTTTTTCTCTAAACTATGGGTGCTATTGCAAAATAGTAAAAAGCAATATTGTAGGTCTATTTAAGACGAGAAATTTTTCTGTTGTCCATTTTATTGTTCTTTTTGCAGTTTAGCTGTAAATTTGAATTTTCGATTTTTTCATGTAATTTTCTACGTTTAAAACGAAAACTATTGTTTCTATTTAAAAATAGTGAAGAGCAGTTTTGTAGAACTTCTGCAAATAAATCATTTTGCTCAATTGTCTTTTTACCCTATTTTGCGTAGTTTTGTAGTAAAATTTATTTATTAGGTTTGTTAGTTTGATTTTCCATGGCTAAAACCATAAATATTGGAAGTAGATGGCTGGATAATGAACTTGACCTGTGTTTTTAGACTTTAAACCTGTGTGCGAGAGGAAATTCGATTTAGAAAATTCCTTCAAAAGTTATCGCGTCGTCAGACGACAGATAGACAGAAAGACAGAGACAGACAGACATGTTCGCAAAAACCATTTTTTCTGACACAGGGGGTCTCATAACTTAAAGAAATGACAAAAACTGGATAAGTCCAAAATCACATGAATCTAAGACATTCCATCTAAATGATGAGAATGTAAAAATTAAAATTTTCACGCTAAACTATAAGTGCTATGAAAAAACAGTAAAAAAGAATTTTGTAGTTCTATTTGAGACGAGAAATTTTCCTGTTGCCCATTTTATTCTCTTTTTCGCTGTTTAGCTGTAAATTTAAATTTTCGATTTTTTGATGTCATTTTCTACGTTTAAAACAAGAACTATTGTTTCTATCGTAAAATAGTTAAGAGCAATTTTGTAAAACTTTCAAAAATAAATCTTTTTTGTCTCTCGTATTTTTACCCTATCTTGCGTAGTTTCGTAACAAAATTGATTTATTAGATTTTTCAGTTTGCTTCCCTATGGCTAAAACCATTAATATTGGCAGTAGATGGCTGGCTAATGAACTTGACCTGTGTTTTTGGACTAAACCTGTGTGCGCAAGGAAATTCGAATCAGGAAATTCCTTCGAAAGTTATCGTGTTGTCAGACGACAGACAGACAGACAGACATAATAAATAGTGTTTCTTTTCTAAAGTTGAAATAGATTACAATAATAAGGCTTTTTTCGAGCACGAAAATCCTTCACAAATTCAGATCGTAATTCAGACATGTTCGTAAAACCCACTTTTTCTGACTCAGGGGATCTTGAAACGTCGAAAAATGACAAAAACTAGATAGGTCCAAAATCACATGAATCTAGGACATTCCATCTAAATGATGAGAATGTAATAAATGTATGTATTTCGAATGTAAGCACTTGTTTAGATTTTCTATATACTTTTTAATACCTTGAAACATGCTTTATAATATTTATATTTCTTTTCTAAAGTTGAAATAGATTACAATAATTATTAAAAGTGTTTAAAACTTTTCCAATTTGAATATCATTTATATTATTATGTGTATTAGTATAACAATTATTATAATTGTCAAGTAATTCGCCTAAAAAGTAAAACAAAAAACTTGATCAGAGAAAACCTAAAATTGTTTTTTTCCATTTATAAAAGGTTCTATATTAAACATTTATAAGACTGGGATTCTGGTCTTTAAATCATAATGGTCAGGCAAAAATTATGGAATTTTGAAAACGAAGTTGCTTCCTCCTGACGATAATATCTTTAGTTAAAAATGTTATTATTTTGTTAAAAATCGAACCATTTTTTAAAAAGTCATCCTTTTCAGTTGAAACTTAAACTGTTTTGTCAAACATTTAATTTTTTTATAAGGAATTAACTTTCTGTTGAAAACTCAAATTTTAATGTGTTGAAAATTCAAATGAAATCTTTCTTGGTTGAAAATTCAGACATTTTGCTGAGAACTCATCTTTTTTCTCGAATTCAACGGTTCTTTGTTAAAAATTTGTCTTTTTTGGTAGAAAACTAATGTTCTTGGTTAGAAATTTTCTCTTTTTTGGTTATAAATGCAACATTTTGATTGCCAATTAACTTTTTTGTTGAAAATTCATCTTTTGGTGAATAATTCATCTTTTTGGTTGAAAGTTAGTTCTATTTAATTAAAAAGTGTACTATCGTATTTTTGGTCCAGAATTCATCTCTTTTGGTTAAAAATTATATTATTTGGTTGAAAATTCAATTATTTTGTTAAAAATCCATTTTATTGGTTGAAGATTGAACTATTTTTATAAAGATTCGTATTTTTTCATTGTTTAAAATTAATTTTTTTCGAAAACTTATCTGTTTAATATTTGGTTAAATATTGATCGTTTTTCGTTTAAAATTTCACTGTTTGGTTAAAAATTCGTGTATGTTATAGAATTTCTTTTTTGTATGAAAGTTGAATTACTTTGTTACTAATTCATATTATTAGTTGGACATTCATTTCTTTGATTGAAAATTAAACTACTTTGTTGAAAATACTGTTAAAAATTCATATTTTCAGATTGAAAAAATAACTTTCAGGTAAAAAATTCGTCTTGTTGGCTTGAAAATGCCACTGGTTTGTTAATAATTCATCTTTGTGGGTTCCAATTTCTATTATTTTGATAATAAATCAACTATTTTTTTTTTAATTATCTTTTTTGTCGAAAATCAAACTTTCTTTGGCGAAAATTCGTCTTTTTTAAATAGAAAATTCGTTTTTTTGTACCAAAAATTCATCTTCTGGTAGAAAAGTTATCTATTTTGGTTAAAAATTCATATTTTCTGGTTCAAAGTTAATTATGTTTAACTGAAAAGTCTCCTATATTATTTTTGAACGAGAATTATTCATCTCTTTTCGTCAGAAATTCTACTATTTTATCAAAAAGTCAAATTTTTTGGTCGAAAATTCAACTAATTTGTTGAACATGCGTTTTTTTGAATGGACAATAAATCCGTTTGGATTGAAAATTTATCTTTTGTGGTTGAAAATTCATCTTTCTTGGTTGAAAATTTAACTGTCTTCTAAAAGATTCGTCTTTTTGTCTGGAAAATATGTACAACTGACTAGTTGAAAATGGAACTAATATATTTTTCTTGAAATTTAATCTCTCTTGTTTGAAAACTCAATCATTGACTATTTGGTAATAAATGCAACTAATTGGTTTAAAATTAATTTTTTTCTTTAAAATTTAACTTTTTGGTTGAACATTCATTTTTCTTTAAAATGAACTGTTTTTTAAATGAAAATTCATCTTTTAGGGTTTAAAACCTCTATTTTTTTCTAAAAATTCAAATCTTTAGATAAAAAGATCAATTCTTGTTGAAAATCCATCTTCTTTAGCTTAAAATTTCACTATTTTGTTGAAAATGCAGTATATTTCGACTTGAAATCTTAGAAATATGGTACCTCGTACCTACAATAATTTTATTCAAAAGAATTTATTCCCCTATTTCCTCTGAAGAATCACCCTGTTTCCCCGGTTTAGAGAGCATTTTGCCCAGGAAAACTGTGAAATAGTCTAAATTTTTTTTTATTTGAGTCGTCACCCTAATTCAGCTTGTAAAAAAAAAAAGTTGACTTAAGGAAAAGTAGTGACATGTTTATTATACTATCTCTTGAAATTACTCGAGGCTTTTTTCGAGCACGAAAATCCTTCACAAATTCAATCCTATCGCAACATCCTTTATTTCCCTTTAGCCCGATCCTTTCCTCCTAAATCTGCCTTTAAAAAATAAACACAGACTCGCCTCCCTTTTTCCACTTCAGAAACCCAGACCTCTTTCCTGGAATTCGAAAACTCCCTAATCTAGCCTCCAGCGATTACAAATCTTTACCGCCTTTGGATGCTTTATTTTTTCAGAGCCGAGAACATGAATAGAACGTGAATTCTTCGAATTTCCTAAAATTTTAATATTATATTTAGATCTTACTGTTTGTTTTTAAATCAGATATCTTGAAGAAGTCTAGTTAGCACAACAAATAGGGAGTAGGTTGGTCCAAAACTGAATTAGAAATTTTTTGTCGAATTTTCTGCTGAAAAATAGAAATTATGTATGATAATGATTCAGTAAAATAAAAATAGCGTAAAATAGCATTTCGGTAGAATCAAAATTATGTAAAATAATGTTTCGGTCATACGACTTTCGGTAAAATAAACATTAGGGAAAATAGAATTTGGGGAATATGTATGCGCCTTTATATTAGAGTGGTCACATTTTTTTTTAATTTACATGCATATCGTCCCCAAATTTGTCCGCATCTCCAAAAAAACAACTTCATTTTGTTTCAATGATTATTAGAGGCTCCGCAATCCCCATGAAGTTTAACATGTATTTCCCATGAGAAAAAAAATACGTTTT
>JAUELO010039926.1:0-10391 GCA_032357855.1 Amphibolips quercusostensackenii | reverse complement strand
ATTTCCCACAAACAACGCAAAAGTTGTTTAATCGATGATAACATGGGGTTGTTGATGAACTTGTAGCATTAGACTCTGAAAGGGCCAAGTTTTCCACCAAATTAGAGCTGCGATCGCATGATAACGGCGATTGCGGGCCCGCTTGCTCACCCTGACTAATCGCCGATACTGGGTTTCCTAGTCCCTGTATCGTACGGCTACTTTTTCTTGTGCCTGCCTTGACGGCTTGAACGCCTTTACCCAGGGACTTCGCCGGTGACCCGTTGCCCACTGTCACCACATTGAGGTGCCCTAGGAGCAGGCACAACAAATTTTGATTAACGATGTTCCTTCTCATAGCATATTATGTAAGTAATAAATCTTAGCCTCTGTTCGACCTGGATAATGATTCTGTTGGTCAAATCCAAGGTCACATCCAGCAGGATCGTTACCAGCGAGCCCAAAAACCTAAAGGTCCACTGGTTCGAGACCTGTTCCTAGCTGAGACATCAACCGAGACATTAAAAGAAGGATGTGACCTCTATATGACCTCCAAACGACCTGCAGAGGTCGGTTCGATAATAAGGTCAAGACGTATTTAGACGTAAAATTTTCCGCTTTTTCAGAATCCGGGATCAAAAAAATTTCATCAAACGAATTAAGGTGTTTGACCTTCATTTGACATTGATCTAGACGTGATGGGGTCATATGGGCACCGGAATAGTGATGAGTGACCCCAAAAACATAACGTCCACTGGTTTGAGACCCGTTCCTAGCTAAGACATCAGCCGAGAGATAAAAAAAAGTATTTGACCTCTAGATGACCTCCAAACGACCTACAGAGGTCGGTTTGACAATCAGGTCAAGACGTATTCAGACGTAAAATTTTTCGCTCTTCTAGAATCTAGGGTCAAAAAAATTGCATCAATCGAATTAAGGTGTTTGACCTTCATTTAACCTTGATATAGACGTAATGGGGTCATATGGACACCGGGATCGTGATTAGCGACCCCAAAAACATAAGGTTCAACTAGGCTGAAAGATGGTTTACCTCAATTTCATTTTGTGGCCCTGTGTTATATATCCTTCAAAATTAACAGACGTATCGACCGCCTTATTAGTATTACAACAGTAATGTCTACGAAGAACGCAAAACGGAAGACGGAGAGCCGGGAAAGGTGCACTACAATCAAAATAATAATCGGGGATCGGGTTAACCCTCGTAAGAGCGTAGAGGCGTACCGATAAAAGATGTAGAGTTCCGTTGTTGTGGAGCTGGTCCTGAGCAGGACCGCTAAGAGGCCGGAGATCTGTCTAGATTGCCTCTAGGGCACGGAGGCAAGAAAACTAACTAGCACTATAACTTGTTCCACGAGGTAATAACCAACAGACTGACCAACTTACGTCCTGCTCAAATATTGAACACTTTCACCCAGGCAACTCTTTTTTGATAGTATCTCCGCTAGAATCTTCTCTAGCTAGAAA
The DNA here is from genome assembly GCA_032357855.1 of Amphibolips quercusostensackenii. Classification (NCBI taxonomy): domain Eukaryota; kingdom Metazoa; phylum Arthropoda; class Insecta; order Hymenoptera; family Cynipidae; genus Amphibolips; species Amphibolips quercusostensackenii. Next base: position 8,927 of record JAUELO010039926.1, on the reverse strand, counting down.
CAGTTTACGACTAAGCGAACAAGCAGAAACTGGCGATGGGATGCGCTGCTGCTCAGGGCTTCGAGTCACCTTAGGGGATTCTAACATTCCTTTTTCAAATGTCTTGAAATTTTCTAAAATATTAGTAGATATATGCATATATAATGTTAAAACTCAATTAGAATACGCAAAAATGATTTTAAATCCTCTAAATATGAGTTAAAATAAACTTATTCATTGGAATCATCTATAGAAACAGTCCTTTTAAATTCCTAGAAATAATTTGAAGCTGCTGTTACTAGTACTTATGAGCCCTCGCGGAACTTTCAGTATACAAAGTTTTTTTTCAGGTGTCGCTTACACCACTGGCACTATTCATCATGCGTTTCTTATATAAGCAATTGCCGCCACACATTCCTGTCGTGGCATGCCTCTCTACCTTTCTTCAGGCTAATACATTTATTTATACAAGCTTTTGTCTTTCTATAGCTTTCTATACCTTTTTGCCTCAAGGTCTTATTTAAACATTCCCACAATTCTTTCCTTGTTCTGTATTTGGGTAAGCTACTATTTACTTTGCCTAAATATATTTGTTTCAACAGTCGTTCTTTTTTCATTCTTTTAGCAAGCCAAAATCATATCAACAAATTTCTTTAATTCTTGTCAAAGAAGGTTTTCTCTATACCGCATTCCTTAAAAATCCTCTTATTGCTGACTCTGCCTATAAGCATTTCGTCGCACACGTCGCGCATGAATTTTATGCCAACCACTTAAATTTTACTCTCATTCTTTTTTTGCTAGATCAAGGTGTTGCTACCAATGGCTTTCATGCTGCCGATAATCTTCTTACCCTTGTTTTTACGCCTGGCTATCTCTCCATCGATATTTTCTTCAGTAGTAAACAAACCACCAAGACGCGTACTTACCAAAATTCTTCTATCCCTTTATCGTCTAAATGAATGCTGCATGCAGCTTTTTCAACCTCTTCTTTGAACACGATCATTTTGGTATTGCTTACGTTAATTATGAGGACTATGTTCTTAATGCTAGCATTCAGTCTGTTTAGTATTCTCTGTAAGCTTTCAATTGACTTTGCCGTAACAACCTTATTATCTGCAAACATTAACCCACGCACCTTTACTACCCGTAGATCTACACCTTCTTCGTTTAAGAGAGCCATTATTTAGCACTTGTCATTCATTGACTCCGTAATCTTTCTGAACTTTATGAAGCTAACTTTCATTTAATTTATTAAACCTTCTTTCTAAGTCACCAAATGCACGAAAAACTTTTCTATTTACTGTTAATATTTTTTCTGTAACCTTACTCATCATAAATATCTGATTCGCATATTATCTTTCTGGCATAAGTTCACATTGGACTTCCCATATTATTTCTTCTGTTATTTTCATCACCGTATGAATTATTATTTTTAAATATATTTTTCTCATGGTACTCAGTAAATTGATACCACTTTAATTATTGCAGTTGCTTTGATCTCCCTTTCCTTTGTATATTGAGGCGATAATCGCCTTTTTCCAGATATTTTATACTTCTCCTGCCTCAATGGATACATTTATATTTACTACCGCAGTTAAGCATTTGCACGTTAATATCATATACACCAGCAGCCTCGCTATTCTTTAGGTTCCTAATTATATCTTTAACCTCATACGCATAGATTTGTTCAATCAGGTTTCCTAACCTAACATGTTCTATGTCGCAGTTGTGCTTCCTATAGCTTCACCTGCTAATAATGTCTTTAATAAGTTTCTTAAAGCGCCTAATATCCCCTTTGCATCGTGTACCGTTTCGACTTCTATAACCATGAGCTATCTAATCTGTCTCAATGACCTTTTGTTTTTAGATCCCCAAAATTACCTAGCACCCTCTTCGTACCCTTGCTTTGGACTTTGAGCTATCCATTCATATATTCTATAATAATGATTGTTTTTCCATGATAGCGAGTACCTATAGTACTGTATAAAATGTCTCAGAAGGCGCCTTTTACTTAACTTCTTTCACCATTAACTGAGAGGAAGCACGCTGTGAGATATAATCTTCTGACTCACACTTTCATTTTACTTACAACAACCTAGAAGCAACAAATTTATGCTCATTGACATGCTCGCTTACTCTCTAGTACATACTTAGACCGACTCCTTGACTGCCACGTGACTCAGTATTTGAAAGTAAAAATCATGTGGAAATTAATAGTAATTAAATTAAATTACTTATCCCTCAAAAAGCCGTTATAATTATTATACTTTCATTAATATCGAACGTGAATTTGAAAATTTTCCTCAATTTATGAGTAGCAGTTGTTTATTTGAAGCTTATCCTTTTATAATGAAAACAAATTGAATTATTATTCGCATACGGAAAAATAATTCAAAAAACAATCAGGCTAAAATGGACTCTGTAAATGTGAATTTTATATCTTGTTTATCGAGTAAAACTGACAATAAATAACCCCGTTCATTAATCGGCTACGTAGTATTTATTTAGTTTGATTTATTGTGACCTAAGGTAACCTGTAAAAACATCAAAATTCTTTCTTCATAATTTTAAGTTTACTTTAATTTTAATAATTACATTCATTATAGTTCATAAAAAATTAACTCTAGAGAAGACTAAAGAAAAAAATAATTAACCATAGATCACAATTACAAATTAGAAATTAACCAAAAAAAGGAAATCACGACTTTTTAATTAAGCAGTCCAGCTCTCAAAAAAAAAAAAAATTTTCAATAGGTAAACCCTCAACCAATCCTAATGATTAGAATAAAACCCACGAAGATGAATCTTCAACCATATAGTTGAACTTTTCAGAAAACAGTACTTTTAAATAAGAAATTTAGTTTATTCAAAAGATTCGCGTACATCATTTAATTTTTGCTCCAAATTGACAGTAATTAAATAAAAGTATTTATCTCTGAGAAGTATATACTAATCAGTCTACCTTGTTTAATATAAAACATAATTTTTAAGAATGTTTTTGATCAATAAATAACACTTTCTGATACGCATCAAATCCTTTTTTATAAGAGTAAACTAATTGCACGTATAGAAAAAAATAATGAAAAAAGGAATTACGAAAAAATAGACTGAGTAAATGGGAAATTTATCATTTTTGTTTCGTGTGTAAAAGCTTCGACGGCATTCTTACACCGATAGAATTAAACTTTTTATAATATTAATGATAATATATTATAATAATTAATCCTTCAAAATAATTAATTGAAATTATCTTAATTTTTTGAGAAAAAAAATATTAATATAATATATTTTGTGTACCTAATTATTGAAACATTTTAACAAAAATATGAGAGGATGAAATTTATTTTTCCAATGCTCCTAATATATTTTTATGGTGTCTACATGAGCGGAAATTTTTTCATTGGAAGTATTTGGGAATCGTATTTCGTAAAAAATTATAATTTCCTTTTAAACGTTAACGACAACATAAATTGTGACACCAGTTCAAAAAATTTTCGTTAGTATAGTATTTTTCTTGAAACTGACTAATGAAATGCAAACATCTGAGAAGGACAAACTTGAGGCGTCTAATTTAAGAGATAAAAATTACTGTTCATAGTATGTAATGAGATGATGAAACCAGAATGTTTTTTAGCCACATTCTCAATCAAATTTTCCATCATTATGTCAATTACTTTTTTCCCTAATTAGAAAAGATGAGGACTATTTCTACTCTTGTCTTATTCGTGTCGCTTATCTTCAATTCTTTTAAAGTATATAATAATATTACATATCTAATATTTTAGTACATTTTTAAGCTATATTAAAATCAGAATTCATGCAATTTAATCTGCATTATATCCTAATTACTATTTTTTCAAACTCAATTAAGTTTGTCTGAAACAAATACGAATTTAATTTGAATTTATTCCATGGGAGTCTAGCATATGAGCATGTATGCGCCTGTTAAAAAAATGGGATTCGAAAAGTGTCCCTATCAATGCAGAACTCGTACCACATGTCTTCACGTACACGATAAAATATACCGAAAGAGCAAATTAAAAATCCGGCATATTTTGCTGCAAGAAAATACTTGACCTAAAATTAATGTATGTGAAATATCTCATTTAACTTAAAAGGCTTTAATTTCCATATAGTATGAGCAAAAGTATTGAATTTGAAACAAAACAGATAAGTTTTCATCAACAAAACATGAACTTTCTACTAGAAAAAATAAGTTTTCAACCACAAATAGAAAAAGGTCAATTTTAAGTTCATAATGTTGATTTTCTACTAACATAATGAATTTTCTACCCAATAAACGATTTCTTAAAAAAGTAAGTTTAACTCTAACCAAGTAGTCAAACTTTCAAGGAAAAAGGATTTATTTCCAACAATGAAGGATAATTTTTTACCAGCGATAGGAAACAATTTTTTAAGAAAATAGTTGAATTTTCAATCAATAAGAAGTATTTTTACAAAAAAGACTAATTTTTAACAGCATAGTTCAATTTTTGAGCAAATAAGCGAATTTGCAACTAATATGATATTAACAAAAATGAATTTTCAAATAATGTAATGAATCTCCATTAAAAATATAAAATTTTCAACAAAATACCTCAATTTTTAACGAGGGAGGAAAATTTCAGACTAAGATACTGTATCTACAATCAAAAACTGTATGCTTACAAAGTAGTTTAACTTCTAACCAAGTACTCAAATTTGCAAGCAAAGAAGATTAATTTTCTACAAGGAAAAAACATTTAAGAAAGCACATGAATCTTCCACCCCAAAAAAGCGATTTTTAAACAAAAAAGTTAAACTTTAACCATAAAAAATAAACTTTTAACCGAAAATAGTTGGACTTTCTTAACAAGTTTATTAATTTAGTTCGCATATTAGTAGAAAATCTAAAAAATGGAAAAAGAGGTCAGTAGAGGAAAAACTGCGAAGCCTGTAATAAGAAAATACAAATTTTAAACCTTAAGAAACTAATTAATGAAAATTTAAATAAACAGTAATTTTCATGTTAAATACTTTTAAAAAATCAGGATAAAATGCTATTGTGAAACAAAAGACTGTAACACCGAGCCCAGCTCGGTTCGTGCTTTCCATGCAAAGCAAATCGAGGTAATGGGTCATGCCTGGCTAAGATGACAATGGGCAGTGCTTGACTTAGTTTCGCGACTTTATTACACAAATGGCTTAATATGAACCCCGGTCCACGACCTGTAAATTGTGTTGCACTGAGTTTACTCGGCTCTTGCTGAACTCAATACCTGGCGTTCCTTGTTTAGCTTTATCTTTTTCCACTGGTAAAAGTAATTTTCCTGCAAGGTCTCTACATTTTACTACCGGATTTCATACTCCTGTCAGTTCTTCTGCACCTACCAAGCCTCCTCCGCGGGCTAGGTCCTGGCGTCCTCCTGCCGAGCCTAATTTTTAGGCCAGGTCCAGGTCTTCTTATGCTAAGCCTACTCTTCGGGCCAGGTCCAGATATTCTCATGCCGAACCTACTCTTCTGGCTAGGTCTAGGTCTCCACGTGCCCAGCTTACTCTTCTGGCCAGGTCCAGGTCTCCACATTCTGAGTCTACTTTTCGGTCCAAGTCCACGTATCCTTCTGCCGTGCCTACTTTTCGAGCTAGGTCCAGGTCTCTTGCCGTGTCAATATTCTGGACCAGGTCCGACCCTGCTTTTTAGGCAAGGTCCAGGTCTTCTCATGCCGAGCCAACTCTTCAGGTCAGGTCCAGGTCTCCTCATTCTGAGCCTACTCTTCGATGTTTGACCTATAATTTTAAAAGATCTGTGCATAAAATTCAGGTGAGTACATAGACCGAGCGCGTAGTGCGAGGGTAACACATTATCGAGCGCGAAGTTCGAGATCTAACAGATGCGTGCCCTACTTGCGCTCAAACTTGCGAGCGAAGCGAGAAAAAGTTAGTCATTATGTGCATCGTCGTCATATTTACTTGTGGCATAGACAAATAATTTTACTATTGGCATAGCGCTGATAACCCAATTGCAAAAGGAATCTGTAGTAATTTTATTAATAATAGGTTCATAGATTCGCTGATCTTGCTTCGCGCATTAGCGTTCCAGATAATTCCTCATAAGGCCCTTTTCAATAGCAAGTAGCATAACAATGTCGTTTTCTTTTAATTTTAAAGTCTTTTTCAAAGTGCACAAGATTGATAAAATTAATCATTGCGTATATTGCAAACCAGCTCGATCCGTAAAATTTATCATATTTTTTACATAATTTCAGTATTTTAACTTTGTAATTCCTTTCTCAAAAAAGGAATAAACGAAAATTGCAGCGTAATAAAGACAACCTAAAATAATCGTAAGACAGTCGTGTACTATTTAGCCATTTTTTCATTATAAACAACAAAGAAGTCAATGATTACTTATGTCTGATAGCAGTAGTGACTCACTTCTCCTAGCGTCAGATAGTACCCGTATTCTGTCAACAATATGCTAAATAATGGTCAGCATCTTTGACTTGTTGACTAAAATGACACTATCTTGGCACGTCACTATGAAACCCTCCGTGCCCAAATTTAATCTGGGTGATTTGAGGAGAGCAAACTTTAGCATATACGACATCGTCTGATCTTTTAAATATTTGTAGAAGATGCCGTGCATGCTCTTGTCGAGGAGTTGTTTGCAAAAGCTTTTCTCCTGTGATTTCCTAACTCGGGCCTTCAGGAGTAAGTTATCGGGATAAATAATGTTTTATGCATTCTGTTCACCTCTGATATTGAAGTCAAGACTAACAGTCTTAGCAGCCTCTTCTGCTCCTTTGCACAGAAACGCTCCTTTGTCCAATCCATTATGTGCATGCTATTGTTTATGTGCAAAACCTTTCGTGTCCTGATATCTAGAAATCTGAGCTAGTCCTTCGTCTATGGAATCACTCTAAATAAATAGAGTACTACCGGGGGAGCAAGCATGTTCGTTACAGTTACTTTGTACCTTACCGACAGTTCAGAAGACCAAATCCGTCAAATAAAACGTTAGTATCTGCATCCAAAATATCTTTTATAAGTGTCACGTCCTAAATGCGGCTGTGTGTCACGCCTAGGTATATATAGATCTCTCCAGCGCTAAGGTCTCGTATAGCGCTTCTGTTTACAAGCTAAAAGTCTCCAGGGATACCATTAGGTTTTCCTTTCTTTAAATAAATATAAGTATATTTTTCTAACCTAAACTCCATTACAATCTCTTGAATTTACTATTTGACAATGTCTACAGATAGATGTACTTTCACATTAGTTATTGCGTAGATCTTAAGAATATCCATGTAAAATACATAAGTGACCTTATGCTTTTGGTTTCCAGGTTTGCCGCAAAAGTCCCCTTTGGAATGGCGAGGTGCAAGAGAGAGTAGCAAAAGTGTAAGGCAAAATAGGAGGCGGTTCATAATTTTGTCCTGACACACATCTCTCTGAAAGATGACGCTGTAAGTTTTCACACAATGTTTTCCAAATGAGATAGTAAATCTAGATTTCCAAAACAGCATCAATCTCTCTATGCACCTCACGATGTGTGGATGAACATTTAAGCTTTCCAACAGACAGATGATAAACTTATGGGACGGTAAAATAAAAGCTATCCAGTAATCAATCTAGGCCATCGATAGGTAGCGCAGGTAGGATGCTGCGTCTCTGCAGACACATCTACTGATGAGCAGGTTCTCCCAAAACTCTGCTATGCCTTTCTTTAAGCTGCGCCGTTTATATATCTTCCGCCGTAGGGGTCAAATTATCTAAACAGTCCTATAACTTAGGATAGCTGTGCAGATCCTGTACAGTGTGTTCGGTAAAGTTATTGGCCTGTAACTCTTGGGGTCAGCAAAGTCGTTCATTTTTGGCAGGAGCACTGTGCGCTCCTACACTAACCACTCCAGAACAGGTTCTTCCAACTTTAAAAATAAGGTGAAAATGCGAGCCAGATGCTGGTGGTTTGAAGAAAACTTCTTTCCCCAGAAGGTTTTTAATACTGTCTGCTAGTTAGCTGCTTTGACCTCTAAGGTCTTCGATAACAGTAGGCGAACTAGCAAACCTTGACAGTGAAATTCTTGTCAGATGTTATGTAGTTCATCACACACTTAACGCAGTACGCGTACTGTTAGCTCAACATATCTTTGTGCTGAGTTGATGCATTCGCCTTTTAGTTTTATGATCAGCTGCTCATTTCGTTTTACGTTTCGCATCTGCTAATGCTCTCGCTACATCACGTACGCTAAAATTGATGGTCTAGAAGTCAAGCGCTTTGAAAAAATCTACACGAAGGTCGTCATCTATTTCAGCTTGATCTTTAGGCTTGAGAAAGACCTGAATGTTGATGTTTTTCCGGGTCCCGAAACATCGCTCTTACTCTATTGGATGCCTGTCCGCAATCGGTCTTAGTTCAGCCTCTCCTTTTTTTTTTACTGGCTTGTTCTAGCTGTGATAGAGTAGGCGATTTGTTTATATAGCCCCTTTTCGAAATGGCTAGGCATGTTTTCCCAGACTTTGATGCAAAAAGCGCGTCACGTAACCTCCGCATTTATGGGACATACTGGTATCGTAGCACTCTAGCAGATCATTATTAAGTCGATTAGTCCACACAAAAGTATTGAGATTTCGCCAGCCAATTGCATTGACTTCGTCTTGATAAGCTCCCCAACTCTTGGGTAGTCGGCATTGTTGTCCGATCCATTGCTAGGAGCCCTGCGCGTTAGATCGTTCTGAACTGCACTCACTACAACTATAGTGTTACCATTGTTGTTCGCATTGGCAGTTAGGGAAAGTTAATTTATCATCCTTGTAGAGTTCCGCATGTAAGTATAAGGCTGCGTACTCTGAGAGATCGCCCGGCGTGCCAAATTTACCGCGCGAGACACCTCGTCCAGGGCCATTCAGCTTTCACCACGGTTTTTACGCCTCCGCTTGTGGGTTGATATCTTCGGGACCACCCCTGGACA
>JAUELO010039911.1:0-10391 GCA_032357855.1 Amphibolips quercusostensackenii | reverse complement strand
GTTATTTTCCAAGACGTCACACATAGAAGAGAAATATTTTGAAGTATTTGTGAATTTTAAACATTGTTTACATGATTAACAAGGTTGAGTTATTTATTTAATAGTAATAGCATACGCAGTTTTTATTTTGTATATAGTAAGTTTTAGTGATTTTTGTGTAGTATTTTTGTAATAGTAGGCAAAAATTTATTTTTTGCATAAATTCATCAAATTGCATGTATAAACGTCAACCGAGAAGGGAAAATTTGTATTTGACAACTTGAGTTTGATAATCGAAGTCATAATATGCCAAACATGCAGAACCTATCATTATCTTAATTTAAACAAAAATAGTTTTATCACGTTTTGTGACCAAATCTAGAAAATAAAGATAGCGTAATTGATAAGTAAACAAACATAAATACGATGTATCTCGTACATTTAGCTTCATGCTCAATTTCATTCCACAAGGAAACAATTTTTATGATTACTCAGCATGTCAGAGTCTGTCAAATGGCCAATTTTTACATGTTATTATATTCGGCGGCTTTATTACCAGAAAAATGAATATATTTTGCTAAAATTTTTGGAAATGATTTAAAATATATTAGGGCACGTTTATCTGGCCTATTTGGGTCATTATTTTGTTTATATAATGTAATTTTATTTATTTCATTTTAGCTAGGGCTCTAAAGCCCTGTTTACAATTATATCCCAAAATGAAAATTAATGAAATTGCACTATTTAAACAAAATAAGAACACAAATAGGCCAGGTAGACGTTTCCTTATATATTTTTTATCAATTTCCTAAATTTCAATACAATATTTACTTCAACATAGGCAGATTTAATGGCATCTAAACTTTCAAACGGTAATTATTTTAATGTCGTACAATTAATTTTTGCACAGATGTTTAACGAAAATGTCTTTACTGCGAGATCATTACATTTTATTTAAATAACGTAATGTCACAACAGGTTGTCTTTAATCAAAAATTTGCCATTGTTATAAACAAACACACTTACATCACAGTAACGGACAAAGAAAATTTTTCTTTTTAGCAGTGCTATTTATTTTTATCTGAAGAATAATATCCTGACATAATGGATTGTCATTTTGCAACATAATCATAGATGTTTGTGAAAACACTTATAAACAAATTTACACACACACTATGCTGTCAAAATATCCGGAAAAATTTCAACTTTCAATATTTACAAATTTGTTATAATAGATTTTTATTTGTTCGTGTTATTAATTATATTATATTTATTAAAGTTTCTTGCTGTAAACTATTACGAAATGTAAATATCTTAGTATGACAACCTTCACGCTTATATTCAATGAGATAATGCCTCGTCTTGCGTAATACAAGGAAGTACTCGAATATTCAATAGCTAGATTGTTCACGAAATTCTCTAATAATATATTAATCAGTAGTTTCTTTAATTGAATAAGATGAGAATTTTCCATACTTTCATCTTATCATTGGCGGTTATTCTTAATTCAATTGGTGAATATAATATTTAATTACATCTCTAATTTTCTGTATATTTTTTCAACCTATAAGCAAATCAGAATTTGTGCGGTTTTATCTGTATTCTGTCCCAATTGCTACCTTCTTCCAGACTTTATTTGAGTTTGTCCGAAATAGGTTAGACAGAATTTATTCCTGAGGAATCTAAAATGTGTAATAAAAAATGGAATTTAAACAGTGTCCCAGTTATACTGAATTCGTATATGTATTTCAAAACCAAAAATTACTTAAAGCTAAAGGGAAGCGGAAATTTTTCCGATGTACGCTTCATAATTGAAATCGGGTAACCGACATCTTTGCATAAAGCAACTCTGCATGAGCCCAACTGCGCACGTGCGCAGATTGTACACCCCTCGTGTACGCCCAGGCTGGGCCAACTCCTATGGGCAAAAGCGGCAACGTCAAGAACTAGGGCGCGCGTTTCAAGAGACATAGAGGGGTACAGCAATAGTTCAGTGACCGACACAGATGGCGTCGCGCATTTCTAAAACATGGCAGCGGGGTGCAAAGAGAACAACGGCCACATAGATTTTCGCCATATTGCAATACTTTTTAAGAGCCCAAACAGTGTTATCGCATGTATGAAGTGGATGTATTGAGAGATATACTTGATCACGCATCATTTTAGCCAAAAAACTTATTTTGAGATTTACTAACATTTCATTGATTAAACTTTTAGCCTAATTTTTTTAGTTTGATCGTTGAAGGGCATGGCGTACTAAAACTTTAGGTGGACGATTTAGCGACAGTAGCATAATAAAGCAAGGAGAAATGTTAAGTAAAGAATAACCATCATTTATTATTTGACGTTATTTATTTGCTTCATATTGCATTTATGATCTCCTTTTTCCTTGAAATAATAAAATACTAGCGCACACAAGAGCAATATATACATGCACATATGCACTAACACATGGACGCTGACTTAGTTTCAATGCTCGACACAGGTGGCGCTAAAAACTCAGCCATTTTTTCCCCATGTAGTTGACTCAGCCTGTGTACGTCTAACCTAAAATGATAAAATGTATTGCCACAGACGTGTCGTGCACAGATGGGACACTTCTAACTAAGCACATTGAAATTTAGAGGTGCGCAGATGGTACCCTCCCAAAGGGTACGACTAACTTAAAACGATAAAATGTCTTACAAGACACAAACATTTTATTAATTGAAACAAATATTGGTTCGGTTTATGCAAAATTTATTTGATTCAAACATTTTTCTGAGTGTTTCTGTCCAGTCTTGAAATAAAAGAGCTTGGGATTTCTCTGTGAGATGTTTCCCGAAATGTCTACTTTACGAAAAATCTAATCCTCTGTTTTTTGTTGCAGAGTTAGGGTCACAGTTTGAATGTTTACCTAATGGCGAACCCATTCCTGGTGTTCCTCGTACCAAAACATCTTACATTTTCGATAGACTTAATTTTCCGGTCAAGTCTTCTCCTCCTGCAGAGCCTCCTCTTCGTAGCAGGTCCAGGTCTCCTCTTAACTACAGGCATCCTACTTCACACAGACTTGGATCTGAACAAGCAGACCAAGGACTTCTTCGGCTTATTCCCATCGCTAATCCGCTCCAGCAATTCGAAATTCGAAGATACACTTTTCCATGCACTTTTATTGACGACAAATGCCTTTACATGCGCGCAACAGGACGTAATAAATTTAGGAACAACCTGCCAACCGATGAACAAAAAGTTTTAACAACACCTACTGGTGACGTTGTTGCAATAATAGATCAGAATACATATCTTAGAGGAATATTTAATCAAATTGGAAAACGGACGGGCATAAATATGGAAAACGGCGAGGTTTTTGAATTGGCTCCAGAATTAGTCAATGTGACTCCATTAGGCACCCGAAACTCAATCAGAAAGAATTTTAGAATAATAAATGTAAACGAAATTCCTTCACAATAACTAACTTAGAGAATATTTTTTCTAAATTTTGTAACTTGTGATTAAAATTCGTAACAAATAAAATTTTTCACTGATTGAAATTTTCAGATTTGAAATAAAATAAACATAAATAATAGTTTTAAGGGCAAATATATATTTTTAAAAATTTATGTTACTACAAAATATGAAAGAAACTTTTAATAAATTTAAATCCGTTTCATTAAAGCTACACATATTTAAGCAGAGCTAAAAAGGGCCAATTCAAGACGATATCAATGAACCGGAGATATAATTACAGAAACTTTTTACAAATATCTGATTTAATAGGTAGTATAAAGAAACCATTATTTAACATTGTTCACGAATCATTGTGAAATTATATGCTATGGTAATAAAAATTTGTTGAATACGAAAATATATGATTTGTTACATTTTGATTTTATCTTAAACATTTTGCATAAAAATATTATTTATTAAAAGTAACTTAATAAATGGTTCATTATTTGTGAACTGTTTTCTAGAGAATTCGTCTTTTTGGTTTAAATATTAAATAATTTGGGTGAAGTTTTTGATTCTATCTTAATTGAAATATCTTTCCTAGTTAAAGTTTTAACTCTTTTGTTAAAAATTTATTTTGGTTTAAAAATTTATCTATTTTGGTAGAAATTTTATCTTCTTACGCTAAAATTGCAACTGTTTTGTTGAAAATTAAACTATTTTGGTTGAGGATTCAATTATTTTGTGGCAAAATTGTTTTTTTTTTTTGTTAAATTTAACTGTTGTTTATTTTAAATAAAAATTCTTTTGGTTTAAATATCAACTATTACATTGTTCGTTGACAGTTAACTTGTATTTATTGAAACTTTAACTAACTGGAAAATTCGAATGTTTTTTTCGTCTTTTCGTCTCGAAAATTCATCTTTTTTAGTAAAAAAGATCTTGGTGAAAATTATTATTTTCAATGAAAAATTATCAATGCGTTTTCAATTAAAATCAAGAATCGTCAACCAGAATAATGCATTTTTAGCAACGTAGTTTAACTTTCAATGAAGTAGTTGAATTTCTAACTAAGACACATCAGTGTTGAATCAAAAATGGAACAGTTTAATTTTCAGTCAAGAAAATTAATTTCACCAAATAAAGCGACAAATTTTTAACAAAAAAATTAAAAACTGTTTGGATTACCGATGTAAATTACTTCGAATTACCTGGATGCTCTGGATCACAAGTAAGTTACTTGGATTACCTAAATTACTACAAATTACACAAGATTACAAGCAGATTACCTGAATTACTCCGATTATTTGAATTACAATTATATTACTCTAGATTTCAAGTGGATTAATATAATAAAAACTGGGTTACTCTGGATTATTCTGGATTACATGTGGATTACTCTGAGTTAAAAGTGGATTATGTCGAGTAACAAGTGGATTACTTCGGAATGCTGAGGAAATTTGAATTACTTTTGATTACACTGTATTACTCTGGATTACACTAAAGAACAAGTGTATTACCTGAATTACTTCGATTTATTTAAGTTACAAGTGTATTACTTCGCATTTCAAGTAAATTATTCTGAATAAAAAGTGGATTACTCCAATCACAAGTGTATTTCTTTGGAAAGGGGGATTATTTGAGTTATTTCGGATTACACTGGATTAACTCGCATTACAATGAATTACAAGTCAATTACTTGAATTACCTAAAATTCTTTAAATTATCTAGATTACCACGGATTTCCTAAATTACTTTTAATTACTACTGATTATAAGTGGATTACATAAATTACTCTGAATTATCTGGATTACAAGTGTGTTACCTCGGATTACAAGTGGAAAATTCTGATTAGAACTAAATTACTCCGATTTAAAAGTGGATCACTGCGGTATTCTGGGATTACTCCAGATCACACTATATTACGTCGGATTACACTGAAAATGTACTAAAGTTCTACTAAGGTTACCAGTTCGGATAACCAAGCGGTCCACCGGAATCAATCATTCTGAAATTTGTATCCGAACTAAACAGTTTCATCCTGATCTAATCCGATGGAAGTTTTCAATCCTGTTTAATCCTTTTTAACCCGTCCGTCATTTATAAAGTCAATTCCAATGAATAAGGAGCTTTCCTTTCAATCCTTTTAAATCCGTCACCCTCAATCCGAATGAATCCGACATCGATCCGTGGACACTTTTTAATACATGTTTTCAATCTGAATGAATCTAAAAACATGTTTCAATCCGTGGTCTAATCCGATTGAATCTGAAACCAATCCGAACTCCTATTTCAATCCAAACGGTAAATGCGAATAAATCTGTGCCCCATCCGAAAAGATATTTTAATCCTTTGAATCCTCTTCAATCCGTTTTTCTTTTTAAAGTTTAGTCCGAATGAATCGGACACATTTTAATCCAAAGCCCAATCTGAACGAATTCGAGATAATTCCGAACGACCTTCGATCCTTACCAATCCGTCAGCAACAACAACTTCAATCTGAATCAATCACAAAATCTGATCCGAACATACTTTTCAATCAGTGACCCTAATCCGATTCAATCCGAACGACTTCTAATTATTTCTAATAAGTGCACCCAATACGAATGAATATGAAATCAATCCGAAGTTACCTTTCAATTCTTTCCAAACCGTAACCAACAGAAACTTTAATCTAAATCAATCCCAAAATCTAATTGGAACAAACTTTTTAATCCTTGACCCCAATTTGAATCATATCGAACATACTTTTCAATCCGTGACCCTAACCCGACCAATCCGTACGATTTTCAGTAGTTTCTAATGAGTGACCCCAATCCTCATTAATCCGTTACCAACAAGAACGACTCTTAATCCTTTCCAACTGTAGCCCAAAACCGAATGAATCCGAAATCAATTAGGACTTACCTTTTACTACTTGTCGATTCGGATTGTCATCTTGTTATGAAATCTAATTAGGCCGGAATCAATCGGATTGTCATTTTTATTACAACTTCAGATTAAATGGGATGGGAATCTCATTTGACAATAGGATTGTAACGGATTCAGTCGGATAGAAATCTTAGTTTGACCTTGGATTGGGTCAGATTCAGCCGATTGGCATCCTTGTTTTAAAATCGGATAAGATCGGATTTAATTGGATAAAAAATATTGATTTGACCTTAGATAAGGTCAGATTTAGCGGATTAGAATCCTTGTTTTGAAACCCATTTGGGTCGGATTCAACTGTATTATAACGGATTTAATCAGATTGACATTCTTGTTTCAACTTTAGATTCAATCGGATAGAAATTCTTATTTCACAATCGGATTAGGTCGGATTCAGTCGGATAGAAATATCAGTTTGACCTTGAATTAGGTCACATTCAGCTAAGCAGCATCCCTGTTTTGAAATCGAATTAGGTTGAATGCAATCGGATCGTCATTCTTATTTTGACTTCGGATTAAATCGGATAGGAATCTTTGTTTCACAATCAGATTAGGTCGAATTTATTCGGATAGAAATTTTGGTTTGATTTGGATTAGATCAAATTCGGTAGGATTGGCATCCTTGTTTTGAAATTGGATAAGCTCAGATTTAATCGGATTATAGTTCTTATTTCAACTTTGGATTAAATGGGATGGAAATCCTTATTTCACAATAGGATTGTGTCGGATTAAGTAGAATAGAAATCTTGTTTGGACCTTGGATTGGATCAGATTCAGCCATATGTCATCCTTGTTTTGAAATCGGATTAGGTCGGATTTAATTTGATAGAAATCTTTATTCAACCTTAGATAAGGTCAGATTCAGCGGATTGGAATCCTTATTTTAAAATCGAATTAGGTCGGATCAACTGGATTATAAGGGATTCAATCAGATTAAAATTCTTATTTCAACTTCAGATTCAATCAGATAGGAATTCTTATTTCACAATTAAATAATGTCGGATTCAGTCACATATAAATATTAGTTTGACCTTGAATTAGGTCAAATTCAGCTGAATGGCATCCTAATTTTGAAATTGAATTAGGTGGAATTTAATCTGATTGTCATTCTTATTCCGACTTCGGAATAAAATGGGATAGGAATCCTTGTTTTACAATTGCATTAGGTCAAATTGAGCCGGATAGAAATTTTAATTTGACCTTGGATTAGGTCAGATTCGTTAGGATTAGCATCCTTATCTTGAAATTAAATTAGGTTTAGTGCAATCGGATTGTCATTCTTATTTAGACTTCGGATTTAGTCGGATAGGAATCCTTATTTTACAATCGGATTAGGTAGGATTTAGCCAGATAGAAATCTTGGTTTGACTTGAATTAGGTTAAATTCGATAGGATTGGCATCCTTATTTTAAAATCGGATAAAATCAGATTCAATCGGATTATTGTTCTTATTTTGACTTCGGATTAAATCGGATAAGAATCATTGTTTCACAATTGCATTAGGTCAAATTCAGCCGAATGGAAATCTTGGTTTGACCTTGGATTAGGTCCAGGATCGTAGCGAGCACATTGAATTTTGGGGGGTGAGTATTGTCATAAGTGCCGACTCAATAAGTGAAATTTGCCGACTCGGCATGACCGCTTGGCAGGGGAGGGGGGGTCACGCCTCTTACCCTTGGATTAGATTGGAATCAGCGGATTAGTATCCTTGTTTCAACTTCGGATTAGATCGGATTAAATCGGATAGGAATTTTAATTTTCTTAATACCACGGATTCATTCGGATAGGAATCTTTGTTCCGATTTCAGATTAGATCGGAATGAAACTGTTTGGTTCAGACACGAATTTCGGAATCAAATAGATTATTCGAAAGGATCGAATTTTTCTCTCCGAAACTTTCACCAAGCAAAGTTCTTTCCCCCTCGCACAGTGGGACAAAAAAAGTACCCCAGGGCAAATTAATTTTTAGCCTACACTATTCATCCAATTAAAATGTATTTTTTCTGAATAAAAAATTTTGAAAATATTTGTGTGATTAGATTTTTTTAATTAATTAAGAATTTTTCTATTTAATAACAAAGTTAAATTTTTTTACAACTTTTCGCAAGTGCCATTTTTTGAAGACTTCCAGATTTATCAAAGAAGATCCTAAAAGAGCCTAACATTTATATGGGAATAATTTACATTTGGTTAGAATAATTTAATAAAATTTGTTATTGTGTTATAAAGAAATTAATAAAGAAACGTCATTTTTTGGGATTAGCAATGTTTAGCTCATTGACAATAATAGATTTTGTATAAAATATCAGAAATATAAATGTTTCATTACCATCAATTAGTAATATATATGCTTTTAGTAATTGTTTAAACATTTGTTATAAACAAATTCACAGTTTGGCGATTTTTAAATGAATAGGCTTAATTTTTATTTACAGAGTTAATAAGGTATGTCTTTCGGATGATTGTTTACTATGATACTTTGTGAATTGACAACAATTATTAATTATTTAAACCATTTTTATAAACAAATTCACAGTTTGGCGACATTTCAATTAATAGGCTCAATATATGTTTACGGAGTTAATTAGGTATGTCTTTCGGATGATTCTTTACTACAACACTTTTTACGGAATAAAGTGTTAAAGTCTTTACGATGAATCTTTGCTATGATACTTTGCAAATTGACAACAATTATTTATTATTGAAATAATTTTTATAAACAAATTTACAGTTTGTCGATATTTAAATAAATAGGCTCAATTCTTGTTAACGAAGTTAATTAGGTATATTTTTACGATGAATCTTTGCTATGATACTTTGCGAATTGACAACAATTATTTATTATTTGAATAATTTTTATTAAAAAAATTCAGTTTGGCGATATTTAAATAAATAGGCTTAATTCTTGTTTACGAAGTTAATTAGGTATATTTTTACGATGATTCTTCCCTATAATTCTTTGCAAGTTGACAACAATAATTTATTACTCAAAGAATTTTTATAAACAAATTCACAGTTTGGCAATTTTTCAATGAATAGGCTCAATTTTTGTTTACGGAATTAACTAGGTTTGACTTTTTAATTATTCTTTACTATGATTCCTTGCAAATTGACAACAATTATTTCTTATTTAAGCAGTTTTTATAAACTAATTCACAGTTTGGCGATTTTTTAATAAATAGGCTCAATTTTTGTTTACGGAATTAACTAGGTTTGACTTTTCAATTATTCTTTACTATGATTCCTTGCAAATTGACAATAATTATCAATTATTTAAACAATTTTTTATAACAAAATTTACAGTTTAGCGATTTTTCCATGAATAGGCTCAATTTTTGTTTTTGGAATGAACTAGGTATGTCTTTCTGATGATTCTTTGCTATGATTCTTTACAAATTAACAACCGACGTTTCTTGTGTTTTTCGTGAACGTTGCAATTCACTTCTCCAGGTCTAACCTGAAACTAAAGTTTCAGGTTATGTTGTTCTTATACAACTGTTCTCTACAATGCCTGTGATTGGCCGGAGCGCCCCACTTGGAAAAATATTACATGTTTTTGTGATGATGGTAGTTTTGTCAAATAAAATCCTATATCCTGTTTCGATATGATGCTCAGCTAGTGCTAATTGCGTGAAATGTTTGAGCCTGACTTTACTCGCATGTTCCTTTACACGCTGGCTCACCGCTCTCCCGGTTACTCTAATGTAGACTTTGCCACAAGAGCAGGGGATTTTATAAACTCCAGGATCACTGAGAGGTGCGTTTTTATCTTTAGGGTTGTTTAAAGGTTGTCCTATTTTGGAAAATCTAGAAAACTATCAATTAAAATCTTCAACCAATCCAAGCTTAAATCGGAATTTCGGTACCGTTACGTTGACGACACTTTTGTCATCTGGAGACATGAACTAGACGAACTATACAAGTTTTTTTATTTTATCAATCAATTATACCCTAATATGCAATTCACCATGGAAATTGAACAAAACGGAAAATTGCCTTTCTTGGACGTACTAGTTTACAAAAGATCTAATAACACATTAGGACATGAAGTTTAC
>JAUELO010039885.1:0-10392 GCA_032357855.1 Amphibolips quercusostensackenii | reverse complement strand
AGAATCGATTCCCACTTTCGATTCTTCGATTCCCCGGAATCGACGCATATAGTTGGAATCGAGGAATCAAGAATCGAATCTCACAGAGCATTACCCATCCCTACTGCAAGCATCCGCAAAAACGGAGAGAGCGAAGATCTGTTTCAAAGGTGTAAAGTGGGGACTGCCAGCCAATCACGGCATAGCGCGCTCGACCTGCGCGGACAGACAGTTGCACGAGAGACAATTTTCACTTGGTTTGACACTTGAGTCTCAGGGCTCTCAGCAAGTGCGTGCTTTCGAAGCCTGCTCCTGAAGAGAGTAGTCTGTGCGTTAAAGTGTTAGGTTTGTATGTGCTAGGATAGCAGCATGAACAAAAATTATAATCGTAAGTAGGGTAATAACTTTCGATCAGTAACAAGTTATAAGGTAATAAGCATCACTTGTTAACTTTTATGGAATTGAATTACACTTATCAATTTTTTCTTCCACAATTATTAATTTTTCCTTGAATAAGAGATTTCTCTGGAATTGATGCGAAGCTTTTTTTTAGGGTCGTTTCGATAACCCCATTGCCTATTAGCATCGTTTCCTCATTCGGGAGATTGTTTGAATTTCTGTCTGCCGTTTGTTTCTCTTAGGGGATTCGTTTCTTCCAGTGCTCGTAAGAGAGGCATAGATGACGACGTTTTTTTTTTGTAAAACTCTAATAGTAAATACACGTTTCAATTATATTTTTGGAGGGTTGTTTGGATAACTGCTTGGCCTTAAAAGTCACCTTATTTTCTAATCATTAAAAGCTCATTAAATTAAAAATAATGAAGAAGAAATAATGTATAGTGCTGGCAATTTTAAATCATTTAAGATAATTTTAAAATTGATACTTATTCCTATTTTTATGTCACACATCTAAGAAAAGGTTCGCAGCACAAAATATCTGTCTCACAATCAATGAATTTAAGACTAAGATTTATCAGAAAACCAAAAGAGATTTTAATTTTGCATTTATTAAATAATTAACAATTATACTAAAATGTGTCACACCTTACAAAAAGGAAAGTTCATGCTGGCTCAAAATTTTAAAAACCTAGCATAGCTTTAAAATATTTCTTCATTTTTTTCTAGAAAGAAAGGAGTTAGCATTCGTGATTACCACATGAAAATTGTTAGTTTACAGTTTACGTTGCAAAATAATTGTTTCCTTTACCCCTTCAAAATAAAAAAATATTTAGGAAACGAAGAAATTCAATAATTCCGCCTTTGAGAAACCCAAACATAAAATAATGCATTTCGTTTAAATTAGAGCCTCGAAAAAATTAATAACTAATTATTGAAGATACTTAATATTTTTATCATAAAAATAAGTTAAATATAAAAATGCCACGAAACGTTACAAAGCTTCGAGTATTAAAAAAAAAACGCCGAAATTACCCTTACATCAGCAGAACTTGAATTTAGGGACAAACTTCGCGGAACTATTACAAGTTTTTTTTTACATTTTACGCGATTCTTATAAATTTGTCTACATTTCAAATTATCAACAAAAAAAACATTTAATAGTAAATTATTTTTATTTTAATCCTCCGACAACAATGTATAAGAAATTATTTTTCTTTATGAATAAAATATGTTTGATTATGCACTCTGTTTGTTACTTTTATTGTTTTCAATACTATTTTTGGTCTCGGGTACTCTCAGGCTTTCTTTTTTAATCTCTGATATATAAAATTTATAACAGGTACTATATTTGATCAAGAGAAATAAAACATATATTGCACCTTTGTGTTTGAAAAAAGGGAAGAAATATCAAAATAAGGAAGAGAAATGTAGACGAGGAGATGGAAATAATTATAGGAGAAATATAAAGTGGATTAGGGGGCAGAAGCAAAAAACGGGTTAGTAAAGAATGTAATAGAAGTGGATGAAACAAGGAATGCAAGGACAAAACATGAGGGATCAGGAAAAAACTTAAAAAATAGAGAAAAGAGGCAAGCAGTAAAGAACAATACAGGAGAAGCAATAAGGAGTATAATGAGTTGTGTAATCGCTGGCAAGAGGAGGAAAATAAAGGTTTGAAAAAAAGGGAAAAACGAAAAAAGAGGTTAAAAATGTACTAAATAGAGAGAGAAGGAAAAGAAAAAGGGCAAACCAGAAAATTGAGATAACAACCTGGTAAAGATATGATTCCAAATGAAGTATGGTAATATATGGCCACAAAATTAAAGAAACAGGCATAGATGATATGCAATATGTTATAGAGTCAGAGAGCTTAACGAAAAGAGTTGAAGAGAGAAAGATAGAGCAACTTAATCATACAGGGTTCATAAAAGGGATGGGGGTAATGGCAGCAAGTAGGGGACAGTTTATGGTTGGTGAAAGGAGTAAGGCGAATAAGTTATCTGATCCCACTTTTATTTAATATATTAATATTAGACTTACATAAATAAATGAAGAGAAAAGGATGGGGAGAATTAAAGGTAGGAAACAAAAAGGTATATGTACATTGGTATACGCGGGCGATATTGTTTTGATATGGAGGATAAAGAAGGGATGGCAGACTCGAGTATAGGATTAGAAAAATACTTATGTAAAAGTAAGTTTAATTATAATGTGGAAAAAAACAAAGATAATAAGAATATAGAAAAGGAGAAAGAAGAATGAATGGAATGGGAGGTGAAAAGGAATAAAGTAAGAAAAAGTTAAATAGTTTGAATATCTAGGATTTCCATTGCAAACAAATGGAGATCATAGAGGTTATGTAAAAAAAAGGATTGTAAATGCAGCAGGGTTAGTGAAACAGATATGCGAAATAGAAAAAAGAATGTTAGAAAAATTGGAGAGGGAGAACGTGGCTATTTGATACGATGGTATGGCCGGTATTAGGTTATGGGGCAGAGACACAAGCATGAGAAGAAAGGAAATAGATTAAGAGTTTTTAAAAAGGTATATGAGGGGGACGTTAGAGGTAGACTGAAGGATGCCGGGATATATCGTGAGAGAAGAAGCGCAAAGAAAGAAGAGGTTGGGCTTTAGAATCAACGAGATAAGAAGCAGTAAGAAGGTTTTTCTTTAATGATAGAGATATAGAACACGCGACTGGAGTAAACTATAAAGAATTGGAAAAAGGAAGGGAAAAGAAAATTTATGAAAAGACATGAGATGATTAAGAAATCAATGTATAATAACAGGTATAAGATGATGAAATAGGATGTAGTACCATAGTGCTTAGACAAGGGATAGGGTAAGGAAAGATAGTCAAGTAAAGCAAGATCTAGATTAGAACGAGGTAAAGGAAGGGATGTGTCTGAAGAAAAAAAGAACAGAAAGAAGATGAAACATGGGAGCATGTACTCTTATAGAAAGGATGCCGAGAAAAAGAGAAGATAAAGGAAGCTGTCAAAAGAATGTGGTATATATTTGAGGGGAAGATGGATTTAGGGTAGAGTGGATGAAGGAGTTGGAGAAGGCTAAAAAACTTAATACAAAAAAAATAAAAAAATAGATGTGAACAAAATGTTAAAATATGGGTACAAAAGAAGTGATAGAAATATAAAATGGAAGTCGCTAAATATTAGAAGCGTATAGATTTGTAGGTAACGGTTATCTAATAGCATAAGTAGATTAGGATGCGGTTGCTTTCTCGCTCTCCCTAATTTTCTCTCACTCTCTATGAAGTGGTAAATGAAAGCTCTTAAAAAGCATTTAGAAGCGACTAATGTCAGCACTAACACTATCGGCCGCCAGTAAAGGACGAACAACAAACTACACCATACACACAATTTTGTGCCTGCTTTATCATCCCAAAGGAATTGAAACATCGCATTACATTCATAAATATTTTTAACTCATTAGGCACAGTCAGGAAAAAAGAAGGTAAAAATGCACTCATTTGGGCAAAGCGAATTTCGTTTTTATTCTGCATTTGCACATCATAAATGTCCATCGTAGTTTCTAGGTAACCGCTCGACGAATCTGTAGTTACGACGTAGAAGGCGATTTTCTTCTGGTACAAACAAAAACCCATTTTTATGAGTATATACTCCAAGCTCAATGCCCATATGGATCAGTAAATCACCACCATCCGGAGAAACTGGTTCATACTGCTTAAACGCAATTGCTGAAACAGTGAAATTTTTTGATTGAATGAGCAATTAAATGGTAAACCATCAAATCGTAATCCTACAGGATTTGTATAAGGAAATATTTAAAAATGGGAATTTAGTTTTATGAATGTCAGTTAGTAAGAATATTGATCAATTATTGATTTATTTTGCTTAAAAATCGTCTACAAGATACGGACCCGAAAAAATGGTTATTTCTTTAACGCTATATATATTAATTGATGAGTAGAAGAGCATAATAAAATTTTAAGTAGAAGTTTCCATAAGTAGAAAAAATAGACGTTTTGAGCAGGATCACTTAAAACCACTATCATGCACTTACAATCAAAACCAGTTACTCAAAATCAATCACAATCTCACTGATTTGTTTCAGACTATGTTTTAGTTTTTAAATTACCTAATTTGCCAGTCCTTGGATCTACAAGCCAAAACATGTTATTGTCGTATATTGCAAAAAGCCTATGTTTTTTTGTATGCTTATCTTGTCGTTCTAATACATCGCCCGGCTCAGGATGCACCCATCTTTTTTTGAGTTGTCTTCCTTCTTGCTCAGATCATGTAAGAAAAATGTAGTTGATTATTATTGTAAATATTAATAACCTTTTTAACTCAAAACAATTTTGGCAATTTCTGATACTATAAACTTGTGCTTTTAGAACACTCTATAAGTGGGAAAAACTAGATGTTTGGACAAAAAGAATGTCATTATTGTTTTAGATTGCATTTTAGTTTTTGAATTACCTTCAGGGCTTAACTGGCGTGGGTGATGAGATGTTTCTAAAAAAAGAAACATAGGCATGTTTTGTTAATCAATTTCTTCCAGGAAACATTAAGATAATTTTGAAACAATATTTGTTCAAAAATTCAATTTAAATATGCACCCTCAAAAGCTTTATGAAATTTAGGGAATTTTTTATATTGTCTGATTATGCAAACGTAAAATTTACTCTTTCACATTTAATTTGCCACACAGTATTTTTTATACGTCATTATCATTAAAAAAAAATTCAATTGAACATTTCTATTTGCAATACCTTTACTTTATGAATTACCTCTTGATCCGCCCATAATATGCTCCATAAAAAAATAATACGTTTGGCAAAACGATTAATTACACAGCTTTACAAAAAACAAATGTTGTCTGGATCTTGAGTTAGACCATATGTCTCTTATATATTTTTTTACGCTGAATTCAAATTTATTTTTAGTTTTACTTTATCACGTCAGGATATTTACTAAAACCCAAGAATATGTAGAAAAAAAAACAATTTTTTTTTAAGGAATACGACAAACATAGTACAATAATTCAGGCTCACGAAATATGAGTACACATTACCACACAATGCATTCAGAAAGTTAAACTACCTACTTTTTAACCAACCTAGTCCACCTTAACACCTACCCTAATCGTCTAACCCACTAACAGCACCCCTAACAGCACCCCTAACAAACCACAAACAGGCTAACCCACGTAACCCAGGCACAGCAAGTTCAATTGCTAGTTTTCTATGAGAAAATCCAGTTTAATACAGTTAGAAGGTTAAAACATTTACCTTCTGATCAACTAAGTCCACCTTAACACACACCACTAGTCTTCCAACCCCCTAACAGCACCCCTAACAAACCACAAGCCGGCTAACCCACAACCCAGGAAACTGCGATTTTAATTGCCAGTATTTCATGATACAATAAAATTTGATACTTTTTGGAAACTTAGACACCTACCCTCTAACGGAACAAATCCGAAGCCCATTGACGTTCGCGATCGGGGTACTAGATAAACGGGAGTTTACTTGCCACTTACGATTAATCCACCCACCCATGTTTTTAACTTTCAGCGTTACCCAGGAACAACGGCTTAGACGTAATAAAAATCTGTTTCTTTTGAAGTGCTGGATTAACGTTAGTCCCATCGCCTCTCACGAGTGAGCTACTGGATTATCGTAAGTCCCCATGCCTTTTAGAATCGATCTCCTGGATTAAAGTGAGTCCGCTCGCCTCTCACGACGTTCAACTCTATATCTATTTTTTCTTTTTGAAAGATCGTCTCATCGATTTCCTCTTATTCTTTTAGTCCCAGTTGCTCATTCTGTAATGCTTACTAAAGAATATGAATCCATCAGTTTTGTATTAAAGAAAGTTACCTACGATAAGCACGAATGGATCATAGGCACAAATTTAAAGCTAGCGACCATAATTCTAGGACAACAAAGTGGTTTTACTATGATTCCTTGTTTCATTTGCGAATGCAAAAGTCGCGATAGTGAACAGCACTACACAAGGAAAAATTGACCAGTAAGAGAAGAGTTGAAACTCAGAGATAAAAACATTATTCTAAAACGAATATTTGATCAATCTAAAATAGTATTACCACCATTACACATAAAGTTAGGTTTAATAAAACAGTATATAAAAGCCATAAGTAGCCAAAATTAAGGAATGTATGTTTAATGGTCCACAGATACGAGAATTGTCAAAAGATCAAGCTTTTGAAGGAAGAATGACATATTTAGAAAACAACGCTTAGAGGAGTTTAGAGAAGTACAACCACCCGAAGTGTCTTGACATTTCGTTGACACGCTGGGATGCTTTTTGGGGTATTAAACAGTAAAGGTTGGCACCTCTTAGAGCACTAATGATCAGGACAATTAGCTTGAAAGATTATTCCGGGTATAACTGTCGTAACTCCCTTAAAAACTTTCTATACCTCTTTTTATTTTTATTCTTCTCGGCTATGATGTTTTTGTCAGATAGTGCCTAAAGTTTTGATGACGAACAAGTCTTGTTCCTCAAAGTCAAGGAGAACTATGTCAAGCCTCAAATGCGCAACAAAAAAAAATCATCGAGAATATGAAGTGCTAGTATATGCAACACTTCTTATACTCGACAATTAGCTCTACATTCCTAGAAGCGTTTAGTGGAACGGTATTAAGGTAATTGACGTACGAGTAATAGAGATAGTAATAAAGCATTCTTGATACCGCATTGTGCCTTTGGATGTAGGTCGTTCCCGCATAGGTTGGACAAATAAGTAGTACGTGGCCTAGATGCTTGGCATTTGCATGTCACTTTTCGGAGCTATCTGGGTGATTTTAGGAAAGCAAACTTTAGCGCATACGACATCAACTGCTCCTCCACATTTTTGTAGAAAATACCGTGCATTCTCTTGTACTTGTGATACACAAGATTTAATGCATTTAACTTTCTCCTGATATCACAGTCAAAGTCAATCGCTTAAGCAGCCTCTTCCGCTGCTTTGCACACAAACGGTTCTTTGCCAACTTCTTCTTGTTTCCTGACCATTTTTAGAAGAGGATCCAGTTTATTTACGAATATATGTGCTGTACTGAGAATAATCCTGTTGTAAAGACATTCAAAATTTAGTATTCCGTGACGAGCTTGGCGGTGTAAGTTGTAAAGTCGCGGAACAGAAGACTTAAGGTGCATGCTTTTTTTCGCGGATAAAACCTTTTGCGTCCCGATATCAAGAAATGTGAGCTGGTTTTTTGTGCATAGAAACTCTTCAAAAAATATAAAGTACTACAGGGATGGCAAGTATGTTCGTCGCAAATACTTTGTTTCTGGCTGACTGTTCAGAAGACCAAATCCGTCGGATAAAACGTTTGTGTCTGCATCGGAAAGTATTTTTGATAGATGTTACGTCCTGTATGCAGCTCTTTGGCACGCGAAAGTATGTATAGTTCTCTTTAGCGCCAATGTCTCGTGTAGCGCTTCTGTCGACAAGCTTAGGGTCTTCGGGGATGCCATTAAGTTTTCCTTTCTTCATACAATCCTTGACGAATTTTTCTAACCCAAACCCTATTCCAATACATTGAAGGTATTTCTCAACAATCCCTAGAGCTAGATGTAATTTCTCTTTATTTTTAGCATAGATCTCAAGATCGTTCATGTAAAATACATATGTGACCTTATGCTTACGATTCCAATGTTTGCCACAGAAGTATCCTTTGCAATGACATAGTGCGAGAGATAGTAGCAATTATGTAAGGCAAAAGAGAAAAGGGATCATGGTGTCACCCTGAAACACACCTCTTTGAAAGGTGACGCTGTTAGTTGCCACACGATGTTCTCTAAATGAGATGTTAATCCGGTTTTCCAGAGTAGCATCAATTTTTTAATGCAACTCACGATGTGTGGGTAAAACTTCATGCTTTCTAACAGACAGATAATAAGTCTATAGGAGGTTGAATTAAGAGCTTAACGGTATATAATCAAGGCCATCGATAGGTAGCGCTGGTAGGATGCTGCGTCATTGCAGATACATCTATTGATGAGCAGTTTCTCCTTAGATTCTGCTACGCCTTTCTTCAAGCCACGTTGTTCATATATCGTATGCCGCACAAGTTAAATTATCCGAATAATCCTATCATTAAGGATAGCTGTGAAGGTTTTCTACAGTGTATTAAGGCAAGTTATAAGCCTGTAATTCTGAGGGTCAACTAAGTTGCTCATTTTCGGCAGGAGCACTGAGCTCCCTTCTACTTATAATTTCGGAATAGGCTCTTTTAACTTTAGATATAAGGTGAAAAAGCGGGCTAGATGCTGGTGGGTTTAAGGAATCTTTATTCACCAGAAGATCTTAGTAACATCTAATCCTGGAGCGGTATAGTTCTTCATGCGTCATAAATCATTTTTCACCTCCTCTGTAGCGATAGGCAGGCATGCCTCCTCAGGAGTTATAAAGGCATTGCATAGCTCATTAAAGCTATCGATGTTCTTTGTGTTTTCTTCTAGTGGATGCTCAACTTTGTGAACTTCTTTATAAAATGCTTAAACTTCCGATAAACGGAGTATATCGGATATTAACGCTGATTGTCAAAACAGAACTTCAAAATCTAAGTTTGCACGTGAGCACTTAGATCATAGTATCACAGCGAACGTTGACCATTTTTATAATGTAGATTATTACGTCGATAAAAAAAAAGTATCAGGCCAAAATATTTTTGATTATGCGTTCCTAATGTGTAAATAATTGTATGCCTATAATTTCACTTTTCTTACCTTATACTCTTATACTGTTTTGTTCAAATTACATGACTTGGTTAACTTCGTTGTCAGCTGGTTATCAGCTTGTACCGTGCGCGCGCAAAAAACTCAAACATCTTTCTTGTAGCAGCCATTCAGAATTGACGTTACAAGTAAATATCAGAGTTACTCCATGAAATGTATATGATTAGCTAATTAGAGTTAAATTATCCATGGTAGAACGCTTCACAATTTAATCATGATCAAAGCCCCAATTAAAAAATAATCATGATTAGCTAATCATTTATATAATCGAGTTGGTGAAATCGGCCCTTAGAGTTTTGCCTATAGCCAGGCTCTTATCTATAACGCGTAAGTTACAATATACGTTGTCAATTAGAGCAAATAATTGTATCGTCGAAATATTACTTTAAAAGCGAATAATAGATAATGTTCACTATTTGATATTTTAATTTGTTTATAACGACTAATGATACTTATAATAATGATATAATAATCATACTATAATAATAAAAATAATACTTATAAATCCTGTTTCGCATGCTTACATCCCTTCATAATAAATTCGAAAGATACCAAGAGTAAAAAAGTTGTTTACGAATAGATAAAAGAAAGAGAAAAGAATTGCTAGACTTCCCTACAACTCTGATATTCGGGAAATTGATTGACCCTATAATTATTTATTTCTTGAAATTGATTAATTTTTACATTTAAATTGTTTTTGATTCATTATAAGGAAGGTATTAATAATGGAGAATTGTCATAATTTTAAAATCTACAAAAAACTTATAAAGTTATTGATTATTTTTTTAACCTAATAAGTTTCATCAGAAGACCAATCGACATAGTAAAAATGTTAATATTGGGACAAAAAAATTATATTGACAAATGTTGAGCTTAGCGCTCGACAATATATTTACTTCGGGCTTTGCACTCGGCTCTTTTCAGTTTTCGTAATTTTTAATTTTTTTTTAAATTTGTTTTTATTTTAGATTGAAAAGAAAGTCTATGTACCTAAAACTCTATCGGCCTCAGAGAACATATTCTCATTACAATAATTGCGCTTCGCGCTCAATTTTTTATATTTATTCATATAAATCGCTAATAAATTATATAATAACAATAATTCATTGCATATTTTTGGGCACGGCAAAATTTCTGTTCGATTACGATAACCTTTGATTTATTTGTAACATTATCGGAATAATTTGCGTTTTTTTACACTTCTTTTCAAGTCAAAAAAAAATCTTTTAGTTTCTGAAGCAACAGTTTCAGTTTAACTTAC
>JAUELO010039871.1:0-10392 GCA_032357855.1 Amphibolips quercusostensackenii | reverse complement strand
TTCACGTAGGCTTATGATAATAAAAATTTGTCCCATGCAGGGGGGGGGGTGTAACACCACACGCGATTAGTGATTATACAAAAACCATTTTCTTTTTATGTTTACCATAGTATTTTTCACTTGGGATCAATCAACCAGGCGTAACTTTTCAAGGAGTTTTTCGAGATTTTGGAAAATGATTTGGAATTCGATTGCGATCGGATCGGATAGACGTTGACAGAAGTGCGAAAGACGAAAGGATGAAAAAATCTTACTTTTCTCCCAAAATTGTGGTTTTAGAGACAAAATGTATTTAACATAAAAGATGTGTGTTTTATGCTCTACACTTTTTATGTTAAGTATTTTCGTTTAGATTAACAATTTTTAAAATAGGAGCGAAACCCAGTTAAAAAAACCAGTTTTTTGGGGGTTTTGAGTTTAAAAATTAAATTAGCGCCTAATTTTACAATCATAGTGTCACTGTTTGATTAAAAATTGACCTTTTTCAGTTGAGATTTCATCCCTTTGGTTGAAAATTAAACCAGTTTGTTGAAAATTCCTTGTTTTTTTGTTCGTTATTTTTTGGTTGAAAATTTATTTTACAGCGAAAAATGTAACTATTCCAGTTTAAAATTCATCATTTCAGTTAAAAATTCATTTCTGGTTAAACATTTTTTTTTCTTGTTCAAAATGAATTTTTTAACTGAAAAATTAACTATTCCATTTTTGATGGAAAATTGGTCTATTTTAGTTGAAAATTCAACTTTTTAATTGAAAATTTAGCTATCTGTTGAAAAATGTTTTTTTTTTGTTGAAAATGATTTTTTTAATTAAAATTTTAACGATTTCATTTTTGGTGCAAAACTGGACTTTTTCTAGTTAAAAGTCCATCTTTTTGGTTGAAAATTTAACTATTTTGTTAAATAATCTGTCTTTTTTGAAAATTTATTTTCTAGATACAAATTAAACTATTCCAGTTGAAGATTTATGATTCTTGATGAAAATTCGTCTCTTTGTATAAAAATTCGGTTTTTCTTTTGTTAAAAATTAATTCATTAACTGAAAATTTAACTATTTTATTTTTGGTGGAAAATTTATCTTTTTTTAGTTGTAAATTCAAGTGTTTGATTGAAAATTGATCTTTTCTCGTTGTAAATTTATCTCTTTCGTTTGAAATTGGACTATTTTATTGAAAAATCGTTATTTTTGGGTTGAAAATTAATTTTACTGCGAAAACTTCAACTATTCCAGTTTAAAATTTATCATTTTAGTTACAAATTTATTTCTGGTTAAAAATTTTTTTTTCTTGTTGAAAATGAATTTTTAAATGAAAAATTAACCATTCCACTCTTGGTGGAAAATTGTTCTTTTTAAGTTAAAAATTCAACTTTTTGATTGAAAATTTAGCTATCCGTTAAAAAATGTTGTTTTTTGTTGAAAATGATTTTTTTAATTAAAAATTTAACCATTTCATTTTTGGTGCAAAACTGGTCTTTTTCTAGCTAAAAATTCATCTCTTTAGTTGAAAATTTAACTATTTTGTTGAATAATCTGTCTTTTTTGAAAATTTATTTTCTAGCTAAAAATTAAACCATTCCAGTTGAAGATTCATGATTCTTGATCAAAATTCGTCTCTTTGTATAAATTTCGTTTTTTTTTGTTAAAAATTAATTCATTAACTGAAAATTTAACTATTTAATTTTTGGTGGAAAATTTATCTTTTTTTAGTTGTAAATTCAAGTGTTTGATTGAAAATTGATCTTTTCTAGTTATAAATTTATCTCTTTCGTTTAAAATTAGACTATTTCATTGAAAAATCGTTATTTTTTGTTTAAAAATTTATTTTACTGCGAAAAGTTCAACTATTCCAGTTTAAAATTCATCATTTTAGTTGAAAATTCATTTCTGGTTGAAAAATTTTTTTTTCTTGTTGAAAATGAATTTTTTAACTGAAAAATAAACTATTCTATTTTTGGTGGAAAATTGGTCTTCTTTTATTGGAAATTCAACTTTTTGATTAAAAATTGATCTTTACGAGTTAATAATTTTTTTATTTAGCTCAAAATTTAGCTATTTTGTTGAGAAATCGTTTTTTAACTGAATATTTAACTATTTCATTTTTCGTGGTAAATTAATATTTTCTAGTTGAAAATTCATCTCTTACGTTGAAAATTCAACTCTTTTATGAAAAAATTGTTGTTTCTTGGCTGAATAATTATTTTATAGCTAAAAATTCAACTATTCTAGTTGAAGATTCATCATTTTAGTTTAAAATTCATCTCTTTGTTCAAAAATTCATTTTGATTTTTTTGGTTGAAAATTAATTTTTTTTTAATTGAAAATTTAACTATTCCATTTTTTGTGAAAATTGATCTTTTTTGGTTTGAAAATTCCACTATGTGGTTTAAAATTTATCTTTTAAAATTGAAAATTTATCTCTGGTTGCAAATTTAATTACTTTGTTGAAGAATCGTTTTCTTTAAAATTTTTTTTCTAGCTGACAATTTAACTATTTCAGTTGAAGATTCACCATTTTATTTAAAAATTTATCTCTTTGGTTGAAAATTTAACTATTTTGTTGAAAAATCGTTTTTTGTTGTTGTTGAAAAATGAATTTTTGACTGAAAACTGTACTATGCCATTTTTATTGAAAAATTGATGTTTTTTAGTTATAAATTCATCTGTTTGATACAAAATTGATCCTTCTTAGTCGAAAAATTATCTCTTTGGTTGAGCATTTCACTATTTTGTTGAAAAATATTTCTTTTTTTGCAAAATTTATTCTCTAGCTAAAAATTCAACTAAGACAGTTTAAGATTCATTAGTTAAGTTGAAAATATAACTATATTTTTAAAAATCCGTTATTTTTTGGATGAAAATTAATTTTTAACTGAAAATTTACCTATTCCATTTTTGGTGGAAAATTGATATTTTCTAGTTAAAAATTCAACTACTTCAGTTGAAGATTCATCATTTTAGTTTAAAATTCACCTCTTTGGTTAAAAATTCCTTTCTTTTTTGGTTGAAAATTAATTTTTCAACTGAAAATTGAACTTTTCTATTTTTGGTTGAAATTTAATCTTTTTAGTTAGAAATTCAACTATTTGGTTAAAAATTGATCCTTTTTAGTTGAAAATTTAACTGCAAAAATCGTTTTTATATTCAAATGTATTTTCTAGCTGAAAATTCAACTATGCCAGTTAAAGATCCATCATTTTAGTTGAAAATTCATCTCTTTGTTAAAAAATTTAACTAGTTTCTTAAAAATTCTTTTTTTTCCTATAAAAATCAATTTTTTAACTTAAAATTTGACTATTTTATTTTTGGTGGAAAATTGATCTTTTTTAGTTAATAATTTAACTTTTTGATTGAAAATTACTATTTTCTAGTTAAAAATTCGACTGTTTGGTTGAATATTAAACTAATATTGAACTATTTTTTTGAAAAATCGTTATTTTTTTACCGAAAATTTATTTCCTAGCTGAAAATTGAACTATTCCAATTGAAGATTTATCATTTTAGTTCAAAATTTATCTCTTCGGTTGAAAATGAGTTTTTTTTAAGTTGAATGAAAAATTTCCATGCATGCGAAAATCAAACTGTGCATTTCAGAATTTTAATTTTTTGGTAGAAAATTAAGTTTTTTGTTGAAAAATCATACTTAAAGTCAAACATGATATCATAACTGACGTCTGCTATAATAAACTGACAAATTGACAGTTTGACAATGTTAATTAAGGAATGTTAAAAGTATTATATATTTTTTGCAACAAAATTGATAAAATAAAATTTGCATCAAATTTAGCAATTTCGTGAAAATAATTTTTTGGCCAAAAATGTAACTGTTTTGTTGATAATTAGTCTTTTCGGGTTAAAAATTTTATTACTTTGGCATAGGAAATTCAACTATATGGGTGACAGTTGAATAATTAATTTTTCAAATAATTTACGTATTTTGGTTAAAATTCATCCCTTTTAGTAAAAAATTAATCTCCTTTGTTGAAAATTCATGTTTTAGGATGAAAATTCAACTTTTTGGTCCATATTTAATATATATATAGTCCAAAATTAATCTGATTGAAAATTAAACAATTTGGTGATAAAGTATCTAATTTTGTTACAAAGTCAACTATTTTATTGGAAATTCGTCTTTTTGGTGAAGTATTCAACTATTTGGTTGAAAATTCAACCCTTTGGTCAAAAATTTCACTTTTTTGTCAAAAAAAGATTCAACAATTAGTTGAATGCTAATTAAGACATTTGACTTTTTAACGAAAAAGGATAATTTTTAAACGAAAATGATACTTTTTAAACAATAACGATACATTTTAAGCAAAAACGATACTTTTTATTCAAAAAGGATACCTTTTAACAAAAAAGGATACTTTTTAACCTAAAAGGATACTTTATAAACAAAATGGATACTTTTCAACCAAAAATGATAGTTTTTATTCGAAAAGAATCATGTTTAACAAAAAAGGATATTTTCTAACAAAAAGGATGCTTTTTATCCAAAAAGAATAATATTAAACCAAAAAGCATACTTTCTAGCCAGAAAGGATACTTTTTAACCAAAATATATCCTGTAAGCAAACAGGATACTGCCTAACTAAAAATGATACTTTCTGACCAATAAAAGATTTTTTAACGAAAGAGTATACTTTTTATTCAAAAGGGATACTTTATGACCAAAAACAATATATTTAACCAAAAAAGATACTGTTTATCCATAAAGGATAATTTTGAACCAAAAGGGATACTTTGTAACCAAAAAGAATATTTTGAACCAAAAGTGATATTTTTTAACCAAAAAGGATACTTTCTAACCAAAAGGATATTTTTTTAACGAAAAGCATATTTTTTGACGAAAAAGGCTACTATTTATCGAAAAAGAAAAATTTTTAACCAAGCACGATACTTTTGAACGAAAAAGTATACGCTTTAAATAAAAAGGATACTTTCTAACCAAAAAGAAGATTTTTGAACGAAAAAAGGATACTTTTTATCCAAAAATTATACTGTTAAACCAAAAAGTATACTTTATAACCAGTAAGGATACTTTTTAACAAAGAAAGAGACTTTCAAACAAAAATGATACTTTATAACTAAAAAGGATACCCTCTAACGATAAAGAATACTTTTTATCCAAAAGGGATACTTTTTAAACAAACAGGATACTTTATCACCAAATAGATGCTTCCAAAATAAAAACGATACTTAATAACCAAAAACAATATATTTAACCAAAAAAGATACTTTGTATCCAAGAAGAATAATTTTAAATCAAAAGGGAAACTTTGTAACCAAAAAGGTTACTTTTTGAACAAAAACGATATTTTTTTACCAAAAAGAATACTTTTCAACCAAAAATGATACTTTTAAACAAACAAGAATTATTTTCGACCAAATAGTTGAATTTTCATCCAAAAGCAGGAATTTGGAACCAAGAATATTAGTCTTTTACTGTAAAAAAAAACGAATTAAAAAAAAATATGTATGGGCATGAATTTTTAATGGAAAAAGTTACTTTTGTAAAATTGTTTAATTTTTCTTTATGTAGATTAAAATTGAATATTCAACAAAAAAAAATGAATTTTCAAACGAGAAAATTAATTTTCTACCAAAAAAGAACTTTTATCCAAGCAGTTGAATGTTTAACCAAAAAAAAAGAATAAATAAGTTTTTAGTTAAAAATCAATTTTAACCCAAAAACAAAGAATTTTCAAACAAATAGTTGAATGCTCAATAAAACAGTTGACTCTTTAACCAAAAAGATACTCTTTACCGAAAAAGATACTTTTCATCCAAAAAGGATACTTTTTAACCACAAAGCATAATTTTTAACAAACAAGATTGATTTTTGACCAAATAGTTGAATTTTCAGCCAAAAACAGGAAGTTTAAATAAAGAAGATTAAACTTTTACCGTAGGAAACGAATTTTTAACAAAATATGTATGTGCATGAATTTTCAATCGAAAAAATTGCTTTCATAAAATTGTTGAATTTTATACGAAGATGATTAATTTTTAATAAAACAATTAAATTTTCAACCAAAAACGCCGAATTTCCAAAAAAGTAGTTGAATGCTCAATAAAACAGTTGACTTGGAACAAAAAATGATCATTTTTAAATCAAACCGATACTTTTTACCCAAAAAAGGTAGTATTTATTCAAAAGGATATTTTTCAACCAAAAAGGATACTCTCTAACCAAAAAGGATATTTTCTGACGAAAAAGACTACATTTTATTCAAAAAGGATACTTTTCATTAATAAGGCTACTTTTCAAACAAAAAGGATACTTTTTAAACAAAAATGATACTTTCCATCCAAAAAGGATACTTATTAAACAAAAAGGATACTTATTTCTAGCTAAAAAGGATATTTACTAACGAAAAGGATACTTTTTAACCAAAAAGGATACTTTCTAACCAAAATGATATTTTTTTTAACGAAAAGGATATTTTTTGACGAAAAAGGCTACTATTTATCGAAAAAGAATAATTTTTAATCAAGCAGGATACTTTTGCACGAAAAAGTATACGCTTTAAACAAAAAGGATACTTTCTAACCAAAGAGAATATTTTCGAACGAAAAAGGATACTTTTTATCCAAAAATTATACTTTTAAACCAAAAAGGATACTTTCTAACCAGGAAGGGTACTTCTTAACAAAAAAAGATACTTTCAAACAAAAATGATACTCTATAAGTAAAAAGGATACCCTCTAAAGAAAAAGAATACTTTTTATCCAAAAGGGATACTTTTTAAACAAACAAGATACTTTATCACAAAATAGATACTTCCAAAACAAAAACGATACTTAATAACCAAAAACAATATACTTAACCAAAAAAGATACTTTTTACCGAAAAAGTACTTTTCATCCAAAAAGGATACTTTTTAACCACAAAGCATAATTTTTAACAGACAAGATTAATTTTCGACCAAATAGTTGAATTTTCAGCCAAAAACAGGAAGTTTAAATAAAGAAGATTAAACTTTTACCGCAGAAAACAAATTTTTTACAAAATATGTATGTGCATGAATTTTCAATCGAAAAAGTTGCTTTCATAAGATTGTTGAATTTTATACAAAGCGGATAAATTTTTAATACAACAATTAAATTTTGTAACCAAAAACGCCTAATTTTCAAACAAGTAGTTGAATGCTCAATAAAACAGTTGACTTTTTAACAAAAAATGATCATTTTTAAATCAAACCGCTACATTTCACCCAAAAAAGGTACTTTTTATTTAAAAGGATATTTTTGAACCAAAAAGGACACTCTCTAACCAAAAAGGATATTTTCTAACGAAAAAGATTACATTTTATTCAAAAAGGATACTTTTTATTCAAAAAGGATACTTTTTATTCAAAAAGGCTACTTTTCAAACAAAAAGGATACTTTTTAAACATAAAGGATACTTTCCATCCAAAAAGAATACTTTTTAACCAAAAAGGATACTTTCTAACCAAAAAGGATACTTTCTAAACAAAAAGGATAGTTTTGAACGATAAAGGATACTTTTAAAAGACAAGATTAGTTTTCGATCAAATATTTGAATTTTCAACAAAAACAGGAATTTTGAACCAAGAAGATTAAACTTTTAACGTTCAAAACGAATTTTCAACAAAATATGTATGTGCTTCAATTTTCAATCGCTAAAATGTTTCATTTATAAAAATTGTTGAATTGTCTACGAAGTAGATTAATTTTCAATAAAGCAATGGAATTTTCAACCAAAAACAACGAATTTTCAAACAATAAGTTGAATGCTTAATAAAACAGTTTATTTTTAACCAAAAAGGATCATTTTCAAACCAAAACGATACTCTTTAACCACAAAAAGGATACTCTTCACCCAAAAAGGATACTTTTTATCCAGAAAGGAGTTTTCCACTAAAAAATGATACTTTCTAACCAAAAAGGATATTTTCTAACGAAAAAGGATACTTTTTATACAAAAAAGATACTGTTAAAACAAAAGGGATACTTTTGACACAAAAAGGATACTGCCTAACTTAAAAAGGGATACTTTTTAACGAAAAGATTAATTTTCAACCAAAAATGTGAATTTTCAAACAAGAAGATTAATTATCTACCAAAAAATACGATTTTTTATCTAATAAGTTGAATGTTTAACCAAAAGAAATAAATTTTCAACTAAAAAGGATCAATTTTCCACCAGAAATGGAATAGTTAAATTTTTAGTTTAAAAATCAACTTTGAACCAAAAACAATAAATTTTCAAACAAATATTTGAATGCTCAGTAAAACAGTTGACTTTTTAATCAAAAAGGATAATTTTTAAATAAAAGCGATACTTTTTAATCAAAAAGAATACCTTTTAAACAAAAATAATACTTCCGTAAAATTCTTTAATTTTATACGAAGTAGATCATTTTTTAATATATCAATTAAATCTGCAACCGAAAACATGAATTTTTAAACGAGAAGATTAATTTTTTTCCGAAAAAGACATATTTATTGAATGCTCAATAAAACAGTTGATTTTTAACCAAAAAAAGTACTTACTTACTAAAAAGGATACTTTCGAACCAAAAAGGATAATTTTCAACCATAAATGATACTTTTTATATACTTTTTATACAAAACGGATACTTTCCATTCAAAACGGATACTTTTTAACCCTTTAAGGACCACTGTTACAGCTGAGCAACGTTTACTATTTTTGATTTTCTTAATTTTCACGAAACAATCTTAGAATTCCGCAAAATAAATACGTGCACTAGATCAAAGTGGACTATTCCGCATCTCGTAAGGTCCTTATCAGTTATCGTATACCCAGTAGAAATCGAGAAAATTAGAAAAATTAAAAAAACTTTTTTTGAAAAAGTCGATCACAAAATGACCATGCATTATTCCTGAATTTTTTGAGAATTTTTTTCAATGGGATTAAGACTTGTCCCTTAAAGGGTTAAGCAAAAAGGATACTTATTTCTAGCCAAAAGGGATATTTTCTAACGAAAACGATACTTTTTATGAAAAAGGGATACTTTCTAACCAAAAAGGATATTTTCTCAGGAAAAAGGATACTTTTGATACGAAAAGGATACTTTTTATTCAAAAAGGATACTATTCAACCACAAAGGATACTTTTTAACAAAGAATATTAATTTTTGTCCAAATAGTTAAATTTTTAACCCAAAATAGGAATTTTGAATTCTTAACCAAATATTTATGTGCGTGAATTTTCATTCGAAAAAGTTGCTTCCATAAAATTTTTGAATTGTGTACAAAGTAGATTAATTTCTGATAAAGCAATTTAATTCTCAACCAAAAACAACGAATTTTCAAACAAATAGTTCAATGCTCAATGAAACAGTTGAATTTTTAACCAAAAAGGATAATTTAAAAAAAACTTTCATTTTTAATCCAAAAAGGATACTTTTTATCCAGAAAGGATACTTTCCAAACAAAAAGGACAATTTATATCCAAAATGGATACTTCTTAAGCAAAAAGGATACTTATTTCTAGACAAAAAGGACATTTTCTAACAGAAAAGGATACTTTTTTCAAAAAGGATAGTTGAATTTTCAACCAAAAATAGGAATTTTGAACCAAGAAGATTAATCTTTTTTGTAAAAACCGAATTTTTAACTAAATCTATAAATGAATTTTCAGTGAAAAAGTTACTTTCGTAAAATTGTTGAATCTTATACGAAGTAGATTATTTTTTAATGAGGCAACTGAATTTTCAACCAAAAACGTAAATTTTCAAACGAGAAGATTCATTTTCTACCGAAGACATATTTTTAACCAAAACGGATACTTTCTAACTAAAAAGAATACTTTCTAACCAAAAAGGATGTTTTCTAACGAAAAATCATACTTTTTGTACAAAAGGGATACTTTTTAACCAAACAGGATACTTTTGAACGAAAAAGGATACTTTCGAACGAAAAAAATACTTTTCATCCAGAAACGATACTTTCCAACCATCAAGGATAACTTTTAACAAACAAAATTAATTTTCGACCAAATAGTTGAATTTTCTGCCAAGAACAAACCAAAAAAAACAAAAAGGATACTGCCTAACTTAAAAGATTACTTTCTGACCAAAGGGATATTTTTTTAACGAAAAATGATACTTTTTATCCAAACAGGATACTTTATGATCAAATGGATACTTTTTATACAAAAGCGATACTTCTTCACCAAAAAAGATACTTTTTATCCAAAAAGGGTACTTCTCAACCAAAAAGGATACTTTTTAACGAAAAGATTAATTTTCGACCAAATAGTTGAATTTTCGACCAAATAGTTGAATTTTCAACGAAAAACATGAATTTTCAAACAAGAAGCTTAATTTTCTACCGAAAAAGACGAATTTTTAACTAATTAGTTAAATATTCAACCGAAAAAGATCAATTTTCAACTAAAAAAGA
>JAUELO010039855.1:0-10392 GCA_032357855.1 Amphibolips quercusostensackenii | reverse complement strand
ATCTTCAACACGCGATTTTCCAATTAAAATCCCTTTCTTCACACTCTGCCCTTTAACTAACCTCAAATCTCACTGCAATTTACCAAAATCAGCACTACACAATAACCGCTACTAAACACTTTCATGCCGGAAATGGAAGCAATTAATCTATTCTATTTTTAGAAAATTAATCTTCTTGGTTAAAAAATTGTCTTTTTAGTTGAAAATGCTACTGTTTGGTTAAAACTTAATTTGATTTGGTTCAGAATTCAACTGTTTTGTTGAAAATATAACTTTTTTAGTTAAATTAAACTTTTTGTTAATTCAAATTGAAATATTTTTGGAAGTAGTATTGATTATTACCTTTTTTATTAAGAATTCAATTTTATTGGTTGAAAATTCAATGACCTGATTCAAACTTTAACTGCATTGTTCAAATTAATTTTATTTTAGTTAATTATTCATAATTTAGGTTGAAAATTTATATTTTGGGTTGAAAATTAGTCTAGTTTGTAGGCAAATTCATCTTTTTGCCTTGAAAATTCAACAAGTTGATTAAAAAATTAATTTTTTTGTTAAAAATTCAAGTTTTGGTTAAAAATGGAACTATTTTAATGAAAATTCAACTATTTTAAAGAAAATTTAATTTTTTAGAAAATGAACTTTTTTGTTAAAAAATTATAATTTTGCGTTAAAAATTGAACTGTTTCGTAGGTAATTCACCTTTTTCTCTTCAAAATTTAACAACTTTGTAAAAATTTTTGTATTTTAGTAAAAAATTCATCTTTTATGGTAAAAAAGTCACCTTTCTTGGCTCAAAATAAACATTTCTTGTTAAAAATTTAACTTTTCGGATTGAAAATTTAACTTTGTTGTTGATGATTCGCCTTTGTCTCTCAAAAATTCAACAAATTTGTTGAAAGTTTATGTATTTTGTTGAAAATTCGACGTTCGGGTTAAAAAGTAATCTTTTTGGTGAGAAAATCCCTTTTTTTTGTTAGAAGAATTTTTTTTGTTACAAATTTTAAATTGCAATTTTGATATGTGTTTTCACACATGTTCAAGATTTTTAAAGTTATTCTTGCATATTTAGATATTACGTTTTTGTTAATGAGTGTGTAATTGACGAAATCGTACTAATCATCTTGATAACATTTTGAAATTTGATGTAAAATGAAAAAGTTATATATTTTTGACAATTTTTAAAATATGTGTAAAAATTAAAACATTCAAAATTTTTAAATTTATTTTTGCACATTTAGATTTTTTTTTTTTCATAAGTGTGTAATTGACAAAATAGTAAAAATGATCCTAATAACATTTTGGTATTCAATGAAAATTACAAAACGTTATGTGATTTATACGATTATATTAATTTTATTATATTATTATGTTTTATTATGTTATTCTATAGATTATTATATTTATATCGTTATATGATTTGTAACCAGAAGATAATTTTCTGACAAGGAAATTAATGAAAAAAATACGAATGCCTGAAAAAAATATATAAATTTTTCACAAGATTGATAAATTTTGAAGTCAAACAGATGAATTATGTACAAAACACTTGAATGTCGTACGAAAATCTGGAATTTTCAACTAAAAATAATAATTTTTAACAAACTAGTTTAATTTTCTACCCGAAAATATCATTTTTTTACAAATAAATTTTGTTTATATCAAAATTGGTAAACTTTTTAATAAAATGATGAATATTCAATATAAAAAAAAATGAATTTTTCACAAAGAAGTTTAACTTTAAACCAAGTAATGGATCTTTCAACCAAAAAATATTTCAATTTTGAATGAAAAATGGTTGATTTGAACTAAAAAAAAGATGAGGTTGCAAGAAAATGGTTGAAACCTTAACTAAATAGATTAATTTTTAACAAAAAAGGTTAATTTTCTACACAAAAAGATTAATTTGAAACCAAAAATAGAAATTTAAAGTTACAGAAAAAAAATTAATTGAAAAAACTAATTTCCAACAAAATAGTTAAAGTTTTAAACTAAGAAAGTGAAACTTTAAACAAAATTAATTTTTGACAAAGCAGTTCTCATAAAAAATACAATAATAAAATATTTTCATCAGAGGGCTTTTTTTAATATCTGCAGATTTAAAAAATTATTGTTTGGATTTAAAATAACAATTCTATGAAAATTGTATAACAAAATAATGTAAAAACACGTGCGCCTCAAACAAAAAAATTTTTCTCCGAACTTAATAACATTTCCAAAAAAAAACTTGTAGGAATCAATTCAGGACTGAATTATCTCAGAGCTTCTTTTCAATTTTTTTTTTAAATGAAGAATTTGATTGTAGAGAACGTTTTTTGTATTTTTTAAAAATACTATGTTCATTTTAAATCAACATTTTTTATCCAGAAATATATTTCTTTAATTATTTAATTTTTAATTAAAATTTTTTTTTTGAAAAACTATAAACATAAAAAAAAGGTTCTGTGATAAAGATAACTGATTATTTTACTTTTAATTAATAAGTTATACTTATGAAAGAACAATTATTTTAATGGTTTACATTCCGAAATCTTCTTTCTCGATGTTATTACTTGGGAATCTTTTAATTTAGTAATATTATAAACTGCTGAGGAATTTTATTATTTAGGAATTTTATTAGTCGTGATTTTCCATTTCGGAAAATATTATTTTTCGGGATTTTTCAATCGTGCCCATGACTATAAAGCAGCGCGTAAAAAAAGGATTTTTCCTCTTTTCGAAACTAAATCGAACAACCGATATTCGATTACATTTAATGTGAAAAATCAGTTTAAATTGTTACATTAATATTTTTAATACATTATAACTAAAAATTTGTTATTACGGAATTTAAATTGCCCATGTTTTTAATACTAGAAAATAAAAATCCAGGAATTCGCGTGCTTGCTTTTACTGCCAGTTACAAGAAGAAAAATAGAGAACATAGGTTTTGTGTTTAATTTAAGAGAAAATTCCATAGAACGCAAATAGGAAAAAAATGCCGACCGCACCCCTCGTAATTTTCTCGTTGAATCATTTCACATTTCCTCTTAAAGGCTCAGCAAGGTGAAACGCGAAGGTCGCGTGTTCACACAAAGATGGATTTTTAGTTTCTGACGAGATATAGAACAACATATCTATTTGTTTTATTCCAGGTTTTTATAAAAATTAATTTATTACATATTAAGGCTCTAACCAAAACACCCACGTGCGTTGGTTAAAATGAAAGAGAAAAAATACGCTTTCACCAAATTGGATGATTTTTTAATTTTGTTCGGAATTACATTCCAAGTTAAAAAAAATTTTTTCAAAAGGATTTTTATTTTGTAAAATAGATTATTAAAAATTTTTCTTTAAAAATTGAGGTAACAGAGATAAGGGCAAACGGCAGGAGGAAAGGAGAAAGAAAATGAAACAAGAAACTAGGAAGCAAATAGCCGAACTTAGGGAAAAGATGAAAAAATCTAGACACATCCGAACAATTGTTTAGAACTTTTTCTTATAAATTCTAGGTTAAATAAGGTTTAATTAAATGAATTAAATATTTTTGAAGTTCAGCTCAAAGGTACAAAAGCAGGAAGAGCGAAAGAAAAGAGTGCGAATGATAAAGAAAGTTTCAGAAAAATAGATAGAAGAATTGATAGGAAAGAGTAAGAGAGGAAATAATAAATGTAGTGATAACAGGTCTAGTCTAGAATTTGAGAAAAAGGAACTAAAAGGAGTGAAAGGAGCTCTAAAAAGGATAGATGCAAAGGTAGATATGGAGGAAGTAAGAAGTGTGGGAAAGAAATGGGTAAAGAGGAGAACAAAGGATACTGTGTAATAGAAAAAGGAAACATAGAAGAGCAGTCGTGACACTAAAAAGGGCATAACATTAAAGCTCAGAGAGGATAGATATTGATTTGACATGAGAAGAAACGAATATACATAAAAGGTTTAAAAAATTAGCGGAAGAGGAAAGAAAAAGGGGAAAAAACGTGAGTTGAGTGCGTTAGAAGACAGAAGATTTATGGTGGAATTAAGTCAAAAGAAGGGAAGAGTTGGTAAAAAGTAAAGTATTAGAGATAATGAAAAAAAGGCAGATGAAAATGGGACATGAAGTAACACAAGAAATTAGGAAGGAATTCGCTTCACTTTGAAAAGAGATGAGTAAGTATGAAAAAGTCAGGAAAATTTCAAAAAATTGATGCAGAATTCAGAACAGAGACTATAAAAGTGGAAAGAACCTAGTGAAAGAGTAAAGAGGTTGGGAAGTGGATAAAGAAGATATAAAACTAAAATCGAGATTTTAGAGGTAGGGAGAGTGCGAATGGTAAGGAAAGTTTGAGAAAAATATAGTGAAGAATAGATAAGGAGGGAGAATAAATAATAAATGTAGTGATAGAAGGTCTAAAATCAAAAGGGAAGGAACTAAAAGAAATGAAAAAATCTTTAAAAAGTATAGATGCAAAAGTAGAGATAAAGGAAGTAAAAAGTGTTGGAAGGGAAGGTATGAAGTGGATCGCAGATGACACTGGTAAAATTAAATAAAAAGAACATAAGACGAAAGCCATGACACAGAAAAGGTCATTTTATAGAAGCTTGGAGAAAATAGATGATAATTTGACATGAGAAGAAAGAAATATACAGTAAAGGTTTCAAAAATTAGCGGAAGAGGAAAGAAAACGGGGAAAAACGTGGGTATAGTATATGAAAACACAGATAGAAGATTAATGGTGGGATTGTGTCGAAGAAAGGGAAGAGTTAAAAAAATAAAGTAATAGATATAAAGAGGA
Source organism: Amphibolips quercusostensackenii (assembly GCA_032357855.1). NCBI lineage: Eukaryota > Metazoa > Arthropoda > Insecta > Hymenoptera > Cynipidae > Amphibolips > Amphibolips quercusostensackenii. The sequence continues at coordinate 5,638 of JAUELO010039855.1, read as the reverse complement.
AAAGGCAGAAGATAATGAGGGAGGAAATATTAAAACAAATTAGAAAGAAAATAGTCAAACTCAGAAAAATATGAGAAAATACGAAGAACTCAAAAAAAAAATTTTTAATGGATGCAGAATGCAGAACAATGATCAGAAAAGCAAAGCAAATCTAGTAACATGATAAAACAGTTGGGAAGTGTAATCCTAATAGGTAGAAAAATAAAACACGAAAGTTTGGAGGTAGAACGAGTACGAGTGATAAGGAAAGTTTATAGAAAATAGAGAGAAGAATTAAAAGGAAATAGAAAAAGAGAAAATAATAAATACTATTATAGAGGGTACAAAATTAGAGGACAAGAAACTAAAAGGAGTAAAAGAAGATCTAAAAAGGAAAGATGCGAAGGTAGAGATAGAAGAAGTGTTGTGAAGAAAGGAGTAAAGAGGAGAGCAAACGACACTATGCAATTAAATAAAGGAAACATAGGAGAGAAGAAGTGACACAGAAAAGGGCATTACATGGAAGTTTGGAGAAAAAATATGATGTTTTGACATGGGAAAAAAGAATTGTGCAGTATAGGTTTAAATAATTAGCGGAAGAAAAAACAAAAAGGGGTAAAAATATAAGTTTAGTGTATAAGAAGACAAATAGAAAGTCTATGGTCGGATTGAGATGAAGAAAAAGAAGATTTGTTATAAAGTGAGTTAATATAGATGATGGAAGAAAGGCAAGACAAAATGGAAGAGGAAGTAAAACAAGAAATTAGGAAGAAAGTTACCCAACTTAGAAAAGAGATAAAATATAAAGAAGTCAGGAAAATTTTGAAAAATTGACGCAGGACTTAGAACAAAGACTACAGAAGCAGGAAGAATCTAGTAAAAAGATAGAGCAGTTGAAAAGTGGATAGAGCAGATAGAAAGTTAAAACCCGGACTTTAGAGGTAGAAAAAGTGCGAATGATAAGATAAGTTTAAGAAAAACAGAGAGAAGAATGGACAGAAAAAAAGAAGAAAGGAAATAGTAAATATCACAATAAAAGGTCTAAAATTATAGGTGAAGAATCTAAAAGGAGTGAAAACAGCTCTAAAAAGGATAGATGCGAAGGTAGAGATAGAAGAAGAAGTGTTGTGAAGGAAGGAGTAAAGAGAAGAGCAAATAACACTGTGCAATTAAATAACGGAACATAGGAGGGAAAAAGTAACACAGAAAAGGGCATCACATGGAAGCTCAGAGAGAATATATGATGTTTTCACATTAGAAGAAAGAAATATGCAGTATAGGTTTGAATAATTAGCAAAAGATGAAACAAAAAGGGGGAAGGAAAACAAGAGTTGAGTGAACGAGAAAAAAAATTGAAAATCTATGGTGGGATTGGGATAAAGAAAGAGAAGATTTGTTATAAAGTGAGTTAATAGAGATGGTAGAAGGAAGGGAGGACAAAATGGAAGAGGAAGTAAAACAAGGAATTAGAAAGGCATTCGCCCAACTTAGAAAAAAGATAAAATATGAAGAAGTCAAGAAAAATTTTAAAAATGTATGCAGAATTCAGAACAGGGACTACAAAAGCAGGAAGAATCTATTAAAAGGGTAGAGCAGTTGGAAAGTGGATAGAGCAAATAGAAAGTTAAAATAAAGACTTTAGAGGAAAAAGAAGTGCGAATGGTAAAGAAAGTTTGAGAAAAACAGAGAAAAGAATAAAAAGGGAAGAGAAAAAGAGGAAATAATAAATATCATAATAAAAGGCTTAAAATCATAGAGGAAGAAATTAAAAAGAGTGAAAGAAGTTTTAAAAAAGATAGATACGAAGGTAGAGATAGAAAAAGAAGTGAGAAAAAGGAAAGGTAAAGAGGAGAGCAAATGACACTGTGCATTTAAATAAAGGAAACTCAGGAGGAAAGCCGTGACACACAAAAGGGCATTACATGTAACTCGGAGAGAATAGATGAGAATTGACAAGGAGAGAAACGAATATGTAGCATATGTTAAAACAATTCGCAGAAGAGAAGAGAAAAAGGGTAAAAACATAATTTAAGTGTATAAAGAGACAAATGGAAGATTTATGGTGGAATTAGGATGAAGGAAAAGAATGTTTGGTATAAGGTAAGTTAATAGAGATGATCGAAAAAGGGCAGGAGGAAAGAAAAGAGCAAATAAAACATAAAGCTAGAAAGGAAATAAATGAATTTAAAACAGCGATGTAAAAATGGTAAAAAATCAGTTGAATGTCGAAAAAGGGGTGCAGTATTTAAAGCAGAAACTATAAAAACAGGAAGAACCTTTTAAAGAGTAGAAAAGTGTAGAAGTGGATAGAGAAGATAGAAAGCTAAACCCAGGAGTTTGGAGTCAGGAAGAGTGTGAATGATAAGCAGAGTTTGAGGAAAACAGAGAAAAGAATGGTCAGAAGAGAGAAAGAGAGGAAATAATAATTATAGTAATAAAAGGTCTAAAACTAGAGGGGAAAAAAATTAAAAGAGTAAAAGAAGCTCTGAAAAGAATAGATGCGAAGGTAGAGACATAGCAAGTAAGAAGTGTGGGAAAGGAAGGAGTGAATTAAAGAGCAAATGTCACTGGTGAAATTAAATAAAGGGAACGTAAGAGGGAAGTCATTAAGCAGAAAAGGGCATTATATGGTTGAGAGAGAATAGATGATTTGACATGGGAAAAAAGGAGTATACAGTATAGGTTTAGAAAATTAGCAGAAGAGGAAAGAATAAAGGAAAAAACGTGGGTTAAGTATATAAAAACACATATATAAGATTAATGGTGGGATTGTGTCCAAGAAAGGGAGGAGTTGGTGAAAAGTGAAGTAATAAAGATTAAGGAGAAAAGAAAAGAAGGAACAGGATAGGAAATATAACAAAAAATTAAGAAGAAAATAGTTGAATTTAAAAAGTAGTAAGAAAATACGAAAAACTCAGAAAAGTATTCGATAAATCGATGCATAATTCATAACAATGACTAGAAAAGCAAGAAGAACCTAGTAACAAGGTAAAATAGTTAGGAAGTGTAGTCTTAAAAGATAGAAAGTTAAAACCGAGAGTTTGTACGTAGAAAGAGTGCAAATAATGAAGAAAGTTTAAAAAGAATAGAGATAAGTATAAAAAAAAGAAAGAGAGAGAAAGAGAGACAGAGAGAGTAAGAGTAATTAAAAACTATAGTGATAAAGAGTTTTAGATGAAAAGGGAAGGAACTAAAAGGGCCAGAAGAAGTGGTAAAAAGGATAGATGCGTAGGTAGAGATCGAGGGAGCAAGAAGTGTAAGAAAGAAAGGGAGAAGAGAAGGGCAAATGACACTGGCGAAATTGAACAAAGGAAACATAAGATGGAAGTCATTCACAAAAAAGGGCATCATATGGAAGTTCGGATAGAATGAAGGATGGCTTGACGTCAAAATAAAGAAATATGCAGTATAAGTTGAAAAAATTAGCGAAAGGGGGAAGAAAAAAGAGAAAGAGAAAAGTTTTTATAAAGTTAGATAAAAGAGATGAAGAATAACAGGCAGGAGGGAAAGGGAAAAACAAATAAAACATTAAGCTAATAAGGAAATAACTAAATTTAAAAAAGAGATAAGAAAATGGTAAGAAGTCAGTTAAATTTGGAAAAAAAGGATGCAGTATTTGAAACAGAAACTATAAAAGCAGGAAGAACCTACTAAAGATGTAGGAAAGTTAAGAAGTGGATAGAGAAGATAAGAAGCTAAGCCCGGGAGTTTGGTGGTAGGAAGAGTGCGAATTATAAATAAACTTTAAGAAAAATAAAAATAAGAATAAAAGGGAAAGATGAAGAGAAAGGACAGAAGTAATATAATGATAAAGGGGTTAAGATTATAGGATAATAAAATGAAAGGATTGGAATAAGTGCTAAAAAGGATACGCAAAGGGAGAGATAGAGAAAGTAAAAGAATGGAACGGTAAGAGGAGAGATAATAAGACTGGTGAAATAAAAGGAAGGGGACGTAAGAAGGAGGTCATGACGAAGAAAAGGCCGTTATATGGAAGCTCGTAGAAAAGAAAGGATGATTTGACATAGGAAAAATGGAATATAAGTAAGTTAAGGAATAGCGAAAAAGAAAAGAAAGAAGAGAAAAAAGGTAATGGGGTATGAGAGAATGCAGATAGAAGGTATAAGGTGGGATTGTAACCAAGAAAAAGGAGTGTTAGTAAAAAATTAAAGTGATGCCCTCATGGAAGAGAGGCAAATGATAAACAGTATGAAAAAAAAGAGACGATATATAAATTTATTTATTTCTAGATATGATGATGAAATGTAGAAGGTTTGTAAAGAAAGGATAGGAAATTTATGAGAAATTTGAAACAATGGGAGCTGATATAAATGGGGGGTACGTGGCTAAATAAAAAGAGATGAAAAAGAGTAAGGAAAAGGTTACTTAGAGGTTACAGATGGCAAGCCTAAAATGTAAAAAGGAAAAAGAAAAAAGGCAGAGCAATGGGAGAAATGATGATGGGATTAAAGAAGAAATCCTTAGAGTGAATGATAGGAAAGGGATGAAAAAAGAATAAAAAGGATCAATAATAGAAGAGGTAAGGATGAAAGGAAAGTGGTGGAATATGAAGGGGCTGTGTGTGAGAAATATACAGGAGAAATCAGAGAAGATAAGACAACTGATAAAACAAAACAAAGAAAAGATCAAGCTTATAATAGAAGAAGATATCATTGCGAGAACAGGGGGTAGAGGTGAGAAATGGGAAGAAGAGAAAGAGAAATCTAAAGACAAGATAATAAATAGAGAGGAAAAGATGTTGGTAATAAGCATAAAGAAGATGGAATGTATTATTTAAAGAGGGATCACAAAGGCGAATAACACCTAGGAGGAGATTAGGGGATGATAATCGATTATGTGATAGTGGAGAATGAGATAAAAATTTTCAAGAAACTAGGGGTGGATTATATAGATTCGTGTCACTTCTCCCTAATATTAACAATGGAGAAAAAAAAGAGTAATAATAATAAGGACACAAAGAATCTTAAACTAAATAAAACAGTAAGAAAGCATTGGTCAAAAAAAGAAAAAGAATAGTCAAAGGAAAAGGTAAAAAATGATAATAGAAATAAAAAGATTATCAGAGGGCACAAAAAAGAAGTCAGTGAAGGAGGGGGTGGAAGTAAATGTGATGAGGAACGTAAAGAAAAGAAAAAGAAAATAAGAATAAATTAAGACAATAATTAAAAAAAAAGTAGTGGAGAAGAATATAAAAGAAAAAGAGTATATTGAGAAGTGTGTAAAAAAATAAAGGAGAAAAATAAAACATCTGAAGAAAAAGTGTAGAAGGCTAGGACCAAGAAAGAGAGGTGATTAACAATTAAAAATGTAATAAATGGTATGAGATAATAAAGAAAGGAGTACGAAAGTATTTTGAAAAGAGAGAGGAAGAGAGAATATAGACAAGAATAGAAAAATTTAGATTGGGAAACGATGTGGGAGAGCAGTTTAGGAAAAAGGATTCTGGCAAAAGAATGTTGTAAAGGTCTTCGGGGAGGAGAGGTTATATGTAAAGTAGATGAAACAATTGGTAAAAAATAAACGTGAGAAAATGACCAGGTTAAGGTAGAAGAGAAGCATGAGAGAAACCAAAATCGATTCCGGGTCCTCTAAGGAATGTTATTTGGTAAAAGAAAAAAGAAGGAAGAGGGTGGATGTT
>JAUELO010039840.1:0-10393 GCA_032357855.1 Amphibolips quercusostensackenii | reverse complement strand
AGATTCGAGTACGAAAGCGCAATCGTTGAAGTAGTACTGGTTTTACTGGTTTTACAAAGTACTGGTTCAAATCGTCTGAGCGTGGCTACAAAGGAGCTCAAAGAATGCGCTTTAAGTGCTACTTAGGAATTTTCTGTTAAATTAAGGTCAATGGTCACATCAAACAAATTAGTAAATTGAAAATTATTGTTTTAAACGAATCGAGGATAACTGAAAATATATAAAGTACAAATTTTGATATCTCATGAAGAGTAAGAGAGCAAAACAAAATTTCTCTGAGTGCCACATTACACACATTCTAAGTTCTTTCGGAATATATTAGGATTAAGTATTTACTCATTTCCGAGAGAATCCGATAATGATTGAAAGTAAATAGCAATTAGGATTATAAAAAGAATAAGTTATGATTATATTTACCAATAAAATCGAGGACAACCTCTATGGATATAAGTGTATGAAAAATCCTCATATTTCCTGTTTAGTCAAAAAACAATTTAATTTATTAACGAAAAATGTAATAAGTACTGTAACTGAATAATATTATAGCAGTTCATTAGTTTATATAAAAAAAATATATTATTTATGCGTTATTTTAATGATTGCAGGCGTTACATATGTCCTTTTGAGAATTAAAATAAAGGCTTTACTGTTTGCTAAGGCTGATTTTCAATGGGTAGAGAATCTAAGCTTTCTGAACTTGCGTTCCTTGTACTTAAAACTGTGCTGGCAACAGACTCTTGTCAAATATGAAACAAAATTTTATTTCAGCACAAAAAGGTCTGAATTTTTCAAGGTAAGAATATTTTAAAATTTATATATCACTAGAGATAAAATGTGTTGATTTCTATGTTATGCAAATATTACGCCACCTTTGCAGCCGCTCTTTTTAAAATCGACGGCGTTTTCTGAGAAGATTGCACAACATTATACAATATTAACTTTAAATAATTATATAAATTACATGATTTATCTTACATCAAAGCTTTTTTTCTATTTTATCATCAACTTCGAATTATTTTGTTTTAAAAATATTGACAACAGATTTTGTGCAAAGTGAAAACTTTTTTTTATTGAGTTTAACCATATTGTATCAAGTGTATATTACATTTTTGTACTTGGGCCCGCAATTGCTTATTTTCATATTGCAAAATTAAGTACAAATTTTACTTATCAGGATGACTAATATTTTTTTTTTATTCTGCATTAAATTTTTATTTTAGCTTCCATAGAGGGTGCAACATTTCCTTAAATTTATATTATTACACTTCATAATATGCATCGGTATTGAGACATATGTACGTATTTTCATCGTTTTGTTTTTAATAATTTCAAAAAGTACGCAAGCGTTTAAAAAAAGCAATTTTGTTATTAAGCATTTTATTGAAACTTGTGTCGTTTTTCAAAAATTCATTTTTTTTTTATTTTTAGTGTTAATTTTCAAGATTTAAACTTAAAATACCCATCTTGTCGCAAGGGGTTTTAGGCAAATTTGTAGATTTAATTTTGGCACAAAATTTTGTTGAACCAAAAGTCATTGTACCTTGTTTCCTTTTTCCAAAAAGTTCATTTTTGTATTTTTAATACATTTTCATAAAAAGAATTTATAACAAAATTGTAGATCTTTTTTGGTTAAACAACTTTTGTCTTTTCATTTTTGTTCATCTTTTGCTTTGTTCTTCCAAAAATTTAATTTTCTTATTTTTTTGATTATTTTATCGATTAAAAGAAAATCTACTGATCCTGTCTTGAAATTATTGATAGAAAATTTGGTTTTTTTTGTGTAAAAAACCTTTTTTAATTAGTCTTTTTTCCGTACCTATTTCGTTTTTCAAAAAATTAAATTTTTGTTTCGAATTTTTATTTTTGCGATTGATACAAAAACTACGCTTCCTACGAAAAAATTATCAAGGACAAATTTGTAGCTCTTTTTTGCAGGAATAACTTTTGTCTTATGATTTTTTTTTTGTAGCTTGCGTTATGTGTACGAAAACTAAATTTTTGTATTAAATTCTTATTAATGAAAAGGTATTGGTTTAATGTGAAAAATGACTTTTGCGGATTCCATTGAATATTGACATTTTAAGGCGCACTGAGTCAGAAAAAATGGTTTTTACGTCGGTGTCTGTCTGTTGTGGTTATCGTCGTTGTCGTCATTTTTGTCGTCGTTATTGTCGTCTATGAACGTTCAGTTTGTTAGCCAGACATTTTGGATTGAAAACAAAAAAGTTAAAGCATTTTTAACAAATTTTAGACCACTCTTATTGAATATTTAAAAATTCATAGTAAAACTTTTCACAGTACGTAAAGAGATGACCAATTAATTTTGATGACTTTTTTTTGATCAAATAAAAACAACAAGGGTTACAGCGTTTACGAAATTCAAAAAAACAAAACAAAATAAACATTTTAAGGCAAACAAGGCACGGTGTAAAGAAACTCGAGAGGAGAAAAAAGTTTCTGTTTAAAATCCCTACTAGATTATTATAACAGCTTTTTGAATTTAGTTAAAAAATCGTAAATTGAAATATTTGATACCAACAAAAATAATGAAAAATCAAAAGGATACAAAACAAGATGAAAAGACAAAATTTGTGCCCTAAAAAAAAGCTGCGTATTTGTTATCAATTATATTTTAATAAAATGCGTAGTTTTTTTTGTGAAAAACGTCATTAAAAAAAGAAAACAATTTTCAGACAAACGACACTTGAAACGAAAGGAGTAATAAGACAAAAGTTGTTAACCTTAAGAAGAGCTATATATTGTTCATAATTTATTTTTTATGTAAATCTTATTTTTGTTTCATACATAAAAAACATCAAAAATTAAAAAATTATGTTTTTGGACAAACGAACGAAGCTATGGCAAAAATGAATAGACAAAAGTTACTTATCCGAAAACGAGCTACATATTTCTGATGATTAATAATTTATAGCAAGCGTGTTCTTTGTTTAATCGCAAAAATAATAATAAAAATAAAAAAGTAAAAGTTTTTGAAAAACGACACAAGTACGAAAAAGAACTAATTTACAAGAGTTTCTGACCCGAAATGAAATCCAAATTTTTTATCAATAACTTGAAGACAGGGTCAGTAGATTTTCTCTCAATCATAAAAAATGAGATCAAAAATAATTACATTCAATTATGGCAAGAACGGAACAAAATACGAATAAAAATGAAAAGACGTAAATTGTTAACCCAAAAAAATGTACTAATTCTTCATTTATTATTAAAATATATTTTAAAAATAAAAAAATTAACTTTTAGAAAAAATAACACAAGCTTCAATAACATTTTATTTAACAAAATTTTTTGCCTGAATTAAATTTACAAAGTTGCGTAAAACTACTTTACGCTTAGAGGGGTATTTTTAATTTAAATTTTTTAAGTAACCTTGAAAATGAACTAGTTAAATTTAAAAAAAAACGACACAAGGTGCAATAAAATTTTTATAACAAAATTGCTTCTTTATAGTATGCGCACTTTTCAAAATTGTAAAAACAAGTTAATGAAAACACGTATGTTCCAATACCAATGCATATTATGAATTGCAATAATGTAATTATATTGAAATGATACATTTTTCAGAGAAGCTAAGATTAAAATTCAATGCAAAAGAAGAAACAAATATTAAGGTCATCATGATATGTGAAATTTGTTCTTTATTTTCTGATATGTAAATGAGCAATCACAGGCCGAGGTACGGAAATGTCATATACATTCGATATAATAGAGTTAAACTCAATGTAGAAAGGTTCCAATTTTGCACAAAATCGAGTGCGAAGCACAAGATATGTAAGAAGAATGTGCTCGTTAAAGACAAAGGAGCTATAAAAGAAGAGAATTTAAATAACCAACCGATAGTTGTTGATGCTTCGACCTTTAATTTTAAAAGGTTCGTGTACAAATGTAAAGAAAATACAAAGTCCGAGTGCACAGCGCGAGACAAATGTATTATCGAGCGCGAAGAGCGAGAACCAACACTCGCGCGCCCTAAGCGCGCTGAAACTTGCGAGCCGCGCGCCCAGCGTGTGATGAGAATGTACCTACACAGCAGAAAGATTTTTCAAAACTTTTTTTTCGAATTAAATAATTTGCCTCAATTTTGTCTTATTATCTTTTTTGTATCTTGCATAGTTTAAACGCAAAGTAGAATTTTTTATTTTTCATTATTTTTCATGGAAAAAAATTTCAATTTTCAATTTTTTAACGAAATTCAATAAGTCATTCTTACAATTTGGTGTGTACTTCTAAGAGGAACCTTTTTAATTTTTTTTGACTTTTTTTATTCCATGCGCTTTTAGCTCAAAATTGCCATTTCAGTTTGTTTTTCTGAATTTTGTGAACGCTATAACTCTGGTAATTCTCATTTTATTGAAAAAAGTGATGAAAATAAATTTCTTTCATGTACTATAAAAAGCCGTATATGGAACTTTTGGATTTAAGAAAAATTATCGAGCGCGAAGCGTAAGGTCCGAAAGAGGCGCGCCTTAGGTGCGCTCAAACTTGCGAACCAAGTGAGCCGCGCGCACAGCGTGCGACGAGAATGTGTCCGCGCGGTAGGAAGATTTTTTTTATGAGAGGCGTAGTTTTGGTGTTAATCGTAAAAAACAATATTGAAAATAAAAAAATTATATTTTTGGACAAACGACACAAGTCATGAAAAAATTTATAGACAAAAGTTGCTCATTCAAAAAAGACCTATCAATTTATCATCATAATTTTTGCACAGGACAAGTGCTTTTTTTTATGTAGATTTTAATTGAAAATTAAAAAATTATATTTATTAAGAAACGACGCAAGTTACGAAAAAAAATTCATAGGCGAAATAAGGAGTGCAGTAAAGTAGAGAAAATAGAGAAGGGTAGTTGATGGGAAATAAGAAAAGACAAAGTATGAGAAGTATGGTAATTACAAGGGAGCGGAAGTATGGAAAATAAGGGGAAATGATTGGTTCGGATGGATCAAATGTAAGTAAAAATGAGAGGAACCAAATCAAATAAAGTGAAGGAGAGTAAGAAGAGTAGAAGCAGAGGATTAAAGGGTATACGTGGGGTGGAGAAGTAACAAGAAATAAGTTTAGAGAAAGTTAGGGAAAATACTGGGCGAGAAAGTAAGGAGGAAAGAATTTAATGGAAAGAGGTGCAGTAAGTGGAAATAAGCGCAAATGAAATAATGATAATCAGCAAGGAAATGAGGGGTGGAGATGTAGGGAAAGTGATAAGAAACAAGGATAGTGAAATAGAAGAAATAAAAAAGTGTAGTTGATAAAAAATGAGAGGAGAGAAAGTATTAGAAAGGAAATTATATGTAGCGGAAGTGCATCAGGTGGAGGTAATCTGGGAGACCAGATATATACCAAGAGAGCAGACATGAGTGGAAATGAGAGGCGGGTCGTAGAGGGAATAAAAGTAGGGATGTTAAGGAAAAATAGTGGACCTGAAGAAAAAGAAATTAGATCAAATAAAAGTCAGCGAAATAAAAAAAGTGAGAGCACGGTGAAATAAGGGGAGGTAAGGTAGGTAAAATTGTGGACGGTATGGAATGGGAAATAAGACAAGAGAAAGTATAGGATGCGAGGGAACTTGAGAGAAGAGAAAGTAAGAAAAGTAAGAGAAGAACAGAATGGTGAAGTAGAGGAAATAAAGAATGGTAGTTGATGGAAAACAAGAAAAAAAGAGAAGTATGGGAAACAAGGGGAAAAGCAAAAGTGAAGTAAATAAAGAGAAACAAGTCGTGCGGATATATAGGTGGTGAGTGGAAATGAGGGAAACCTAATTAATCAAAGAGAGAGAAAATGAAAAAAATGGCAGCATGGAAACCAAGAAAAAATGGGGGGTGAAGAAAAAAGAAACAATGAAAACAGAGGAATTAAGGGAAAATGCGGGGTGAGAAAGCAGGGGGAAATAAGAAAAAGGAAACGTAAGGAAAATTAAAAGAAAAATAAGCATTGGGCATATTGTAAAAATGAGGTTGAAAAAATAAGGAAATTTAAAGCACCATATGAAAAAGGAATTTGATAAAATAAGGGAAGGAAATGAGAAGAGTAGAAGCGATGTATAGGTATAGGGTAAGAGGGGATTTAATAGGAGTCAAAGTAAGAGAAGTGAAAGGAAATGTAAAAAGAGGAAGCAAAGGAAAAGAAACTGAGGTAAAGGAGGAAAAATCAATGAGGCTTTGTATTATGAAATAAGAAGACAAAAAGTATGGCAAGTGATAAAAATGAAAAAAAGCACAATTATGGCGGGTGTTGGGTAAAAGAGGAGCGAATATATAGGAAGTTATTGTTAATGAAAGAAAATAAGGGAAAATTGGGGCTGACCAAAGAGAGAAAATTTGGTTAAAGAAAGAAGGGGTATTAAATGGCAATACGAAGATAAATATTGAGGAAAATTAAGAAGAGAAACAAGGAGTGGGGATGTAGACGGAACAAGGCTAGTGAAAGTAAGGAGAATTAGAGGACTGTAAGTACAAGAAATTACATGAAATAAGAGAAAAAGGAGTGAGAAGAGTTAAAGTAATAGAAAATAAGTGAAGGTAAAGAACTGGAAATTAAGAAATGTTGTTAGTGCTGTATAAAGGAAGAAAATGTATAGGATGTGAGGGAAATCGCGTGAAGTGGAGTGAATGTGGAGTGAATGTGGAGTCAATGAGTGGTGCGAATGATTGGGAAGTAAGTGGAAATTAGAAAAATAGAAATAGGAAAAGTAAAGAAAAATTAAAAGATAGGAAGCAAAGGAATTAAGGATAAATGAGGAGTGGAAAAATAAGAAGCAAAGAGAATAGGAGAAGTAAAAAAAATGCTGGAATGAAAACAAAGGAAAAAGTAAGGTAGAAGTAAAGGGAAATTTAGACAAAATTAAGAGATGCAGAAAAAAATTGTGGAAACGATGAGAAATAAGAAAAGACAATATAGAAAGTAAGATTAAATAAGGAAAGCGAAAGTATAGGTAGTGAGGGGAAATAAAAAGAAAAAAGTGAGAACAGTAAGGAGAAATAAGAAAAGAGGAATTAGAGAAAGTGAGAATTATCAAGAATAGCAGAGGTGAGGGTAGCAAGGCAAAATGTGGGGAGGAGAAGTAGTTGAAATAAGAAAAATCAAGAGGAGAAGAATAAGCAAAAACCAAAAAGGATTAGTGGGAGTGAATAGAAGGGCATCATGGAAAGTGAACAGTTGAGTAGGGGAAATGAGAAGAGGAGAAGGTATAGGAATTGAAGGGAGATGAAGAAAAATAAACAGAGGATGAACAGAGAATTTGAGCGACAATTAGTAAGAATATGAGGGAATGTAGGAAGGGAAGTAAAGGTAAGACTAGTAGGTGAGTGTGGGTGGATAGGTGGAGAAAAGTGATGGCTGAATAAGGGATTTAGAAGAAGAGGAATTTTGGCGAGTGTTATCCAAAGAAGACATTGCAGAAGGGTGGCAAAAATATGGGAAGGTATCAATAGGTGAAATGTTGGTCAAAAAAGCAGAAAAGGAGAGGGAAAAGTAGGGAAAGAAGAAAGTACGAGCGGAAGGGAGAACAGTGTTCTAGAATAACATTTTAGCCGCTAAAAGAAAACAATTACTCTTTAACATATGATGCCTGATCGCGAGCCATTCGATGATATTTCACCAAGTCTGGACAAATCAGATTTTTACATTTTCTATAGAAACTCATCGTAATAAATTGCGTGCTTACTCTTCACTTTATCTAATTTTGAAATTTAATCACCACCAACTCGTTACATTTTTTCATTATTAATTATACAGAAGTATAATTAAAATTTTATTTATCTTAAAAAACAATAAAAGTGGTTCTACTTTTGCAATATTCAACAAAATTTCCCTAAGCCATGCCAGAAAATCAAGTTAACGATAAGTCATTACCGGTTGATGCTAAATATTTAAAATGATAAAATTAAAGATAGTTGCCAATTTCGTGCAAAAATATCTTAGTTCTGCTGTATCAAATTTAAATTTTCAACACTTTGCTAGAAAAAGAAGTTTATTTTACCCATTTCATATTTACTTTGTTTCTATAATTAAATACGAATATTGAAAGCAGTTCACCTGTTTTTTTCGAAATAAATTAATTCGAATTACAAACAGATTATATTTCACCTTAAAATTTCCTTCAAATAACATATGTTATAGAGGATTTCGGTTCTGCGAATGTTTATTTTGGTCCGCCTTTTCATCATATAAGCATCTCTTGTATATAATCCGCGAAGGATTGTAAATGTACGGTCAAATATTGACACAACGTCACCATTAGAAGTCGTTAAAATATAGCGCTCTTCGGTTGGTATGGGCTCAGGGGTTTTTCGCCTTGCTCTCAAGAAAATTGATTTTTTGACAGGAAAAGTGTATCTGCGAATCGCAAATAGACGCTGTTAATTAAGGTTGGAGAAAATTCGGATAGAACTGAGTTCTTCAGGGTCAAATCCATATATGAGCTAAGAACGATGCCTTTCAGAGGGAGACCTTAATCCATGACAAAGTGGAGGCTCAGCAGCAGGAAGACACTGTTCAGGAGAAGGATTTCTGTAAGAAGATTTAAAAGTTCTAGAACAAGAAGCACCAGAAGTGGAGTCGCTATTAGGTAAACATTTTAACTGTGATGTCAATTCTGCAAAAGGCAACAAAGTATTAATTTTTAATCGAAGTATAGAATCATGTTGGTATTGCCTGTTAACAATTTTTAAATAAAGAAATGACTGAGAGCGCCAGAGGTTGTGACTGCATAACTAACGGTTATATGTTTTGTATCAAAGAAGATGAAATATAGTCTACGCTTGAAAAGACAAATGATTAAAATAGCTTGTTTCATGTTCCTGTAAAAAATTAGGTATAGTTAAATTTTCATCACGGAAAAATAATAAGCAGACCAATCCTGCTGATGAAACCACCTTGGCTCTTGACAGCGGTAACCGCCAGGACTCTTAACTGACAGCACTCTTAGCATTTAGCGCATGCGAATTGAGAACTGCTATCTCCTTTTCTTTCTCCACTCTTTCCTTTTCACTGAAATTCATTTGCGCGCTTCTCGCAGAGGAAAGGGAGGTAGAAGATCTCAGTGCGCATGCTCTAACACTTAAGAGTACTGAGTCTAATCGCCTGACCCTGGCAATATAGGAGCCCAAAGAATGCGCCTTAGGTACTACTTAAGGGAAAATTTAATTTGTCAGAAAAGATCCTTCTGACACGAAAGGAAATTTCTATGAGTGACACGTTAAACACATTCTGATTTACGTCAACCTAACAGTGCCATTTTGTCAAATAGAAATATCTATGAGTAATTAAGGGATAATTTGAGACTAATTTAATACCCAAAAACCAAATTTAATGCGCTGCAATTTTTTATTTTATTTTATTATCTACTGTAGCTTGATCTAAAGCTTCCACGTAATTCATTATAATAAAAAAGTTTTTTTTAGGTTTGAGGCGTCTGCAAAACTATTTGAAAAAACTCTTCGAAAGTGTGTGTGTCTTTCTTTATTTTGAATTTATCACGCCACCTTCGCAGCTGCTGTTTTTGGAGTCGACAGTGATTTGAGATAAGATTGTACAACATTGTCTTATACAAAACTTTATTATTGGTTTTGATCACATAATTCTTCTCGAACTAGATTTTTTTCATTCTAGCGTCATCATTGAGTTGTGTTAAAGGAAAATTTTTTGCTGTGAATTATTTAATTTTAATAAAAATTAATTAATTTTAAATAACTAATTTTAAATAACTAGCTTCCTGATCGTTCAGGATAAAAAAAGTTTATGCAAATTGCTGAAATCTCAAGCTAAAAGAAGTATTATCTAGAGAATTGTTAGATTCACATCTTGAAAATATGTATTTTCAATACAATAGTTATATTTTACACCAAAGAGATGAATCTTCAGCCAAAAAATCATCTTGCAACTAAGTTGTTGAATTACTTGGCCTAAAATAATTCTTTTTTAACTATAGTTAAATTTTCAAGCAAATAATACAAAATATTTAGTCAAGGGAGAAGAAAGCTTAAAGCAGTTTGTGGAATTTCAAAGCCAAAAGATAAATTTTTCGAAAAAGATTTATTTCTAAGCAAATAATTACATTTCAAACCTAGAAAAAAAAAGTTTAAATAAAAAATAATAATTTTATACCAAAAAAAAAAAAAAGAATTTTAAGCCAAAGAGATAAATTTTCAACTTGACCGATTATTCCTATCCCAAGGAATTATTTTTGTCTGACCCCCTCTGAAAACACTCTTTTAGGTGCCTGCTTAGCCAGCGTTTAGTTGATAATTTCACTCCGATGACGGTAAGCCGGCGTAAAAATAATACGTTCTTAAAATTTTAATGCAACAACTTTAGCGCAATGGTGCATACGATACTTTATCTGAAATAGGCCCATTTTTGTCTTTTCCATTTTGTCAT
>JAUELO010039830.1:0-19683 GCA_032357855.1 Amphibolips quercusostensackenii | reverse complement strand
GTAGTTATTTTTTTCTCGAGTGACTATGTAGTTTTTTTTTAATTTTTATGTAATTTTGAATAATTCTTGAAAATTATTTACCTTCTGCCGCAGTACCTGTGTTCAAATACAATATAAGAAAGAGCTAACCGTAAACCGTAAATTTTTGTCTAGGGTTATTTAAGACTTAGGGCGTGTCGTTGGTCTTAAAGAACTTTTTTGCCGTTGGTTAGACGTCGTGTCAATTTTGAAGGTTTCCCTGCACTGTAAAGAACAAAATTGTTTCAATGTGATACACCTACAATTTTCACAAATAACACGTCAACACTGCGTTTCTCTTTAAAAATTTTCAAAAATTTTATAATTGCAATCTCTTTATTTACACTAAGTCACTTTTTATAAAAACTCGCAACGTACCTAAACATTCACGGGTTCATTCGGGCTGTTTGACTTGATTATCTTTCGCAAGTAAAATTATTCGACTGTGAACTTTATTCTAGCAATTAAAATGGACCGTAAACTGTATAAACAAAGTTTTGGTGACTTTATTTCAATAAGAAATTGTATTTTAAAAAGTAACAGAGATCGTAGTTAAAAGAATTATACATATCGATCGATGACATCCAACTGTCTGCCCAGACTCTTTGTCTTATCTCATACCATGCACGAAAGACCTGCGCATCTCCCATTTACAGGATCGTGTTGTCTTTTTTGTCTGCCCCTTTTTTTTGTGTTACAATATTAATTTTTTCGTGAATGTGAAGAAATTTTAATGCATCATGCACATATATTTCGGATTTTGTGCTTCTCGATTGTATATTTATTGTTTGTACTCGGACTGCTTAACAAGAATTTTATTTCAAAACATCCTAGTTTTCTTATGCACCACCATAATCTGAATTTTTTACGTAATAGAGTATAGTGTAAAATTAATTACTCAAAGCCTTGTATGCGGTGAGGTACATATTCCCACTGCAGCACTCGTACTACGCGCTCGATTTTTGACGAACTTCTATAATTAATTATTTTTTTTTTGTGAACGACATTAAAATAAAATGTATTATTGTTTTTGTTTAGACATTCATCCTTATATCGCGTTGTCATGCTAAAAGCACGTGAGGATACTTTAAATCAGTTTGATCGATAGCAAGGGCTTAAACGCGAAAGTGTTTTGTACGACCAAGCGTTAGAAAAAAAAGGAAGGGGAAGTGTGATAAAAATGGTCGAAAGAAAGAGATTAAGAGCGGATAGCTCAGGTTCAGTCGAGGGGTTCACGAATAGAAAGAGAGATGGGGTGGAGACAGGAAGTTGTGAAGTTAAGGTAGAAGTGCAGTCTGCCCTTAATAATTCAAAAAAGTTCAGGTCCTCTCCGAAAAGAATCAGAATAAAATGCGTAATATGATGATAGAGGTAAAGCAGGCAAACAAGAAAATTTATTAAAAATGAGAAGAGGTAATAAAAAAAATTAGGAAAATTTTGGACAAACTTAGAAAATAGATGAAAGAATAAAGAGTTAGGAAAAATTAGGAGGAGATTATGCTAACAATAGAGAAAGATTTCATTGCTGAAACAGGAGTCAAAAGAGGAAATAAACAGGAAAGATAAAGAAAAACAAATTTCAAAGACAGGATGCTAAATAAGAAAAAAATTTGTTGAAAAGTTTTTGAGGAAGATGGGATGGCTTTTTTTAAACGGAAATATAAAAGGATGAGAAAAGAGAATATGCACATTCAAGAGGAGAAAAGGGAACGGTAATTGATTATTTGATTGCGGATGGATGGGTGAAAGAGATAATCTAAAAACTAAAGATAGGGAATTATATAAATTCAAATCACTATTTCCTAATAGTGAGACTAGAGGGAAGAGATAGTAATTACAACATAAACAAAAAAGAAGGAAAGGTAAAAAGAGCAAGATGAGGTGATTGGGAAAGGGAAGGAGTAAAAAACTGTAAGAAAAAGGTGAAAAATTTTTAAATGAAAATAAAAAATAAAAACAAAAATATAGAAATAATGATAGGAGAAATAAAAAGAGTATTAGAGTGTACAAGCAAAGCAGAAGTAAGTGTAGGCGGAAATCGTAGATGACGGGATAAAAGATGTAAAGAAAATAAATAGAAGGTTAGAAAGAATATAAAAAAATGGAAGACAGTGAAGAGTAGTAATAAAGAATATAAAAGGAAAAAGTCGTATTCCAAGTTGTGTGATTAAGAAAAAAAAAGAGAAAAATAAAATGTTTGAAAAAGAGACGAAGAAGGCTAGGACGAAGGAAGATGTTTAAAAGGTGGTAAATACAAAAAAAAAAAGAAAAAAAAGGTAAATCCGGGTATATAGATAGTAGAATGAAAGAAACACGTCATGGATTTGCTGGGAAAAGGTGAAGAAAAAAGTTATAAAAGAAGAAAAATATTGTTAAGAAATAAGTGAGGAGAAGGACATAACAAGGAAAAACATTTAAAGAGTCAGGAATAATGAAAGATGAAAAGGCGCCTGATATACCTAACATTCCAAACTAAGTCTGTGAACATGCAGACACAGCACTAATGGAATGTGTTTGGATAATTTGCAATATAGTATAGAGAGAAGAGGGGTGGCCTTTCATGAAAGGAGTAAGACAAGAGTACTGGTACCTATAGTGAATAAAAGTGAAAGGGGGGAGGCTTGAGATTATAGGAGATTGATGCTGATGCCAACATTTTATAAAGTATATGTAACAATTTTGGCAGAGAGATTAAAGAAAGCAGTATAGAGTATATATGGTGTCACCGAATCAAACAGGAAAATCTAGATATGGAAAATGATGTACATGTTTTTTACATGATTATAAATAGTAGAAATAAGATGATATAAAGTTCGCATATGGTATTCTAAGAAACAGAGGTCTGTGGAAATGTATATAATCACTCGAAAATGTATAAGAATCTTTTAAAATTCTTTGAAATGTTTTAATTCTTTCAGTTTCACTAAATTATAGATATAAATGAAAAAGGTTTCAAAATGTTTCGAAATTTCCTACAATTTTTCAAATCCCTCAAAATTTTTAAAGCTTTTAAGAATAATGTGGATTTTTTTTAAATTTTTCCAAAATAATTTAAAAAATTAAAAGATCCTTTTAAAAACGAAAAGCGATCTAAAATATTTTTTTTGAAATGTTTTTAAATTATTTAAATTGATTAATAATTTTTTGTTCTATTTTAAATTTTATTAAATCTTCAAGACATTATAAAATTCTGTTATACCCTAAGACCCTTGAAATCCCTGAAAATTTTTTAAAGATGCTGAAAATGCTCTGCAATCCTTTTATAAATGCCTGGAGAAATTTTAACATTTTTAAATTCCTTTCCTACCACATGTTTTTTACATGTATACATGTGAATTTTCAAAATCATTGTTAGAGTTGAAACCAAAAAGAAACTAAAATGTGAGTAAATTTTCAACAATATACTTACATTTTTAACTTACCTGGTTCGCCTGTTGCTGTCACAGATTTGTCAACAGCACGCTTTGTTTTTTTTCCTTCTCTGCTATCATTTCCTGATGATTCTGTGAAAAGATTGCTTGTATATACAAAACTCATCATATCTGATCCAGACGATCTAGATGTTGATCGGTGATCTACGTTTGCCACTTATTAAAAAAATCATGAGCATTTGTAAACATAAGGTAATTTGTAGAAACATAAAAAAATATTTAGAAATGTTTAAAAAATACACAAGATTATTGTGGATTACCCTAGAATACTTAGGAATATTTCGAAACAAATTGTACAGCAAATCAATGAATATGTATTTTTTAAATTCGTCTGCTACATTGTGCCCCTTTTCAAATATTTTACATATAAAGTAACATAATACCAGTATTAATGTACGGATGTTACTGATGTTGTAATAATGCCTTCGGAAGCTTATATAAAAAAAAGTAGTATACCAAATTTTTTTATCAAAAGAAAAGAAGGGGAAAATAAAATGTTTGAAGAAAAGACAAAAAAAACTAGGACGAAAAAAGGGGTTTGGTAGGCGGTAAACCGAGAGAGATTAGGAAAAAGAGGTGAATTCGGGTATAGAGATAGTAGTTTGGAAGAAACACTTTATGGATTTGCTAAGAAATGGTAGAGAAAAAAGTTATATTCTTCCCTTTTTTTCATTCTCTTATATTCTTCCTAACCATATATTTTTTCTGTTTACATTTTTCATCCCCCGATCTACGATTTCTGCCTACACTTACTTCTGCTTTGTTTGACGTTTGTACAATAAAATTGTGTGAGTTATTAGATAAAAAAAGCAATAGTACCATACTTGCAAGCATCACATTGTCAAGTGGTAGTGATCGTCTTTGGCCAGCCGTGTTCTTGAATATAATATGATGTGTCAGGCATCCTGACAAGAGGATTTTCTTAGAAAATCAAATTTTCAAGAGATATGCATGATTCCAGCCCTTTTTTATAAGAAGCAGAGGTTATGTTTTACTCTTTAGTTCCGAGTGGCGGAAAGTACTTTTCACTCTCTAGTGAGAAAAAAGTAGCGTTAGAAGCAAAAGATAAAACATAGATCTGTGAGCACGCATTTAGCGATAATCGACACCTCACCGCAAAAACTGTGGTACCTAACATTTTCAAAGTTTTAAAAATTTTTCAAGCATTAAAATTTTTGTATGTTCCTAAAATTTATAAAATTTTTATGATCTTAAAAATTTGTAAAATTTCAAACATTTCTCATAGTTCTGAATTGCATCAAATGATTAAAATTTCTGAAATTATTCAAATTTCTGAAATTAGGAAAATTTCTTTAATGTTCTAAATTTATTGAAAGTTTTAAATTTTTTATTTTATTTAAATTAATAAAATAACAAAAATTTATGAAATTTCCAAAGTGTCTAAAAGCTATAATTATATAGAATTTTTTTTTTAAATTTCTGAAATGTTAAAAATGTCTGAACATGTTTAGAAATGTTTAAGTTATCAAAACTTCTAACATTTCTAATATTTTTGAAATATAAAAAATTTCTTAAATGTTAAAAATGTCTTAAATCATAAAAATTGATCAATTTTTTCAATTTTTAAAATTTTTATAATTTCTCAAATTTTTAAAAATTTGAATTTTTGTTTAGCGCTAATGATTTTAAAAATTATATTATCTATGTTTAATATAGATTTGTAAAATTTTCAAATTTTGAAAAATTCTCATTTTGCTAATATCCATGTATTTACTCTTTATTACAATAGACCAAGAACACCAAATTTTTAAACTCGAAAATGACTAATACTCAAAAAGATTTTATCTTGAGACATTGTTTGTTGTCATAAAAATAAGAAACTTCTGACATCTTAACAACACTGTAAAACAAGTTTTTATCAAAATTAATATTGTTTTCACATAATGCTGCATACATATACAAAAAAAATATAAATGAGATTGTAAATAGATATTTGTAAATATGAAGGATTTTAGAATTGTTATTCCTATTTTTCTATAGATTCAGTAAATTTTGAAAAATTCTAAGATTTGGAAAATCTATGGTGAATATGAATGATAAAACCTTTTTGAAAACAGAACTTTTAAAAATCTTAGAGTTTTAAAGAAATTAGAGAAATTTTGAAAATGTTAGAATTTTTAAAAATTTTGAAACTTTGAACATAAGTAAAATAATTGAAACCATGAAAAATTTTAAAAAATTTTGTAATCATAAACATTTAAGAAATTTCGATAATTTCAGAAATGTTGAACGTCCTAGAAATTTCAATAATTTTATAAATGTTAAATATTTTATAGATTTCATCATTTCAAACGCTTTGACATTTTTTTTTTAATTTAAATTTTTTTAGATATTTATTAATTTTCAAAAATTTCATAAGTAATTGTGATTTCATGAATGTTGAAAAATTTTGACGTTATTATAATTCTAGAAATTTTTAACAGCTTTGAAATTTTGATTATTCTACCAATTTTATTAATTTTTCAAATTTTAAAAATTTTAGATACTTTTAGCATTCAGGAAATTTAGAAGTTTTTAAAATTTTGGTGATTTTTAAAATTTGACAATTTTTGGAAAAAATGAAAATTTTTACAATTTAATTAACATTAGAAATTAAAAATTTTAAACATTTATTTTAAAAATTTGAAAGATACTGAAAGTTTCTAACTTTTTATAAAATTTTGAAGTATTAGAAATTTTCATAAGTTCAAAAAGTTGGAATATTTCACAAATTTTAAAAAATTTGGGAAATTTCTGAAAATCGAAAATTTCAAAACATTCTGTAATTTTCAAAAACTTTTATAATTAGAGAAAATTTCAAACATCTTGGAAATTTTTAACATCTCAAAAATGTAAGGAATTTTCAAAATATATAGGCATTTTGATACTTTCATTCAAGAACACGGCTGACCAAAGAAGGTCACTAATACTTGAGAATGCGCCGCTCGCGTGTATGGTGCCATAACTTTTTCATTCGATAACTCACACAGTCATATCGAACAAACGTCAAAAGTGAGCTTCCAAAAGCATCCAAACAACATACAAACGATTAGTAATAGAATTTTTGAAAAAAATTAAAATTTGTTTCGCTGCGTGTAGTTAGCACTTCAATTTTGAACACTTAATATCTTTTGAAGTTTTGCCGTCCAAATGATATGTCCTAGAGCTACATTCACCAAGTATGAAAAAAATTTTATTACGAGCCTACTTTCATTTAGCGTGCACTAAAAATATACTCTCCAAGAATACTTTGAAATATTTAAAAATATATCGACACATATGGGAGCACATATATCTCTACATATAAGAATTACTTTAAATATATATGTTCTTGGAGTTTTTTACGTTTGAATGAAAGACATTTTTTATTCATGACTTTGTAGCAAGTAAAAAGTCATTAATGTTTTTTTTTTTATTTCTATCGGAAATAGCAGATTACCAACATAAAAAAATGTGTGAGAATATTTGAGAATACCCTTACGAATATTGTATAATGCTTCAAAATACTTTATCATATTTCCGATATGTTTGTAAGCAAATGAGAAAATGTATTTTCTAACCTATCTGCAAAACTTTCACCCTTTTTTGAAATACAAATGTTTGACACATTGTATAACCTGAGAAAATACTAAGATTTAGTCTGTACGTCAAAGTTATTATCTGAACGCATTCCCACATACGTGTGGAATAAAGCTAATTATTACCGTCGGTCTTGAAATTAAGTGTACTCAATTTTTTTAGACTTTACACAAATTTATTTTTTAAGAATAAAAAATTATAGTTTTCTACCAAGAAGCTCAATTTTAGAAAAAATATATAAAATTTAAACAAAATGCTTTAATTTTAAACGAAGTCATTCAACTTCTAACCAAATATTCACACTTCTACCCAGAAGGATTTAACAAAATTTATAAATTTTTAACAAAACAGTTGAATCTTAATAAACGAAATAATTTTCGCAAAATTTGTAAATTTTTTACGAAGTAGATAATTTTCAAACAAAATTTGATTTTAAATCCAGAACGTGAATCGCCAACCTAGTCGACGGATTTTCAAACAAAAATAAAAAAATTTTAACGAAAAAAATCTTACGATTTAGCAGAAAAAAATTTAAACCAAATTAGGAATTTCCAATTCAAAACTAGACATTTTTAACCCGAAAGCATGATTTTTCAACAAAGAAATTAATTTTTAAGCAGAACATTCATTTTTGATCATATCACTGTATTCAAAAACCAGAAGGACGACTTTTTAAAATAATTATTGCATTTACGATATGAAAAGAGGAATTTTATATAGAATATATGAATTCTTAACCTAAAATATTTATTTTTAACCAAAAATTGTATTCTTACAATTTTAACATTGAAAATTATTTGAAAAGTAAAAAATTCTTTTTTTTTTCAATTTCCATAGTAATTTTAAACCAAAAAGATAAATTTTTAAGTAAGCTGATGCATTCATACTTTATTAGTAATTAACTATTAATTAAAAAAGACAAATTCTTGCTGAAAAATACATAAGAAGACTTAAAAATTAAAAAATTAATTTTTAATAAAAAACGAACTGCTAAGAATATAGTTTAAACTTCAAACAAAATATTTTTAACTGAACTCCTGAATCTTTTAACCGAGAAATTAATTTCATTGAGCTTCTTCATTTTAAACCTAGTAGTTGAATTTTAAATAAAAAATTTAATTTTTTAACGAAAAATGAATAAGTTAAATTTTTGATTCCAGACTTGATGTTAGACCAGATGAAATAATTTTCTACTAAAATCTAGTTTTCAACAGAATACATGAATTTTCAACTAACGGAATGTGCCTGCTGCAGTCATAAGATCTCCGCTAACATAAAATGTTTGATGGCGTCCAAATGGTTCTGAATTCGCATCTGTGTGCAAAGCCTCCATATTTTGAACGACTGTATTTGATGGTCGGGCTAAATATTGACTTGTTCCTCCCACAATATATTGTTTCAGTTTTTTTTGTGGTCCTCTTTTTCCTACTCCTCGTTTGACCGATTGACCTAATATTAAAGATTTTTATTCAAATTTACAAAAAGTTATTTATTTTTATATTAAATACGTGTTAAACCTTATGGGCCTTGCGAAGCTTCTAAATATCATTTTTCTTACACAATAAAACATATTTTTTGAGTTACTTTTGCAGTTCAATAGAAAAGGTGAATTAATAACAGCCCGAGTAAGATAAATCAACTTCAAACTTTAAATAGCATTGTAAATAGAGCGTGAAGTATATAAGCAAAGTTTTATTGACTTGATTTTAATTATCAATTGTATCTAAGAAAATTACGAAAATTGTGGTTAAGAGAATTATACATATTGATTGACGAAATCCGACTGCTGTGGAGGCTTTTTCTTGTCTCTCAACAGATGCGCGAAAGACCTGCATATCTAACTTTCACAGGTCCTTGTTATCCTTTTTGTCTCCCCATATATGTTGGGTTTTAGACGCTACCTATGGCTCTGTTCGACGTTCTCGTCGGAGATCCAGAATTTTGTTCTTTCTGGTCGGTGGTCGCCTATTTGGGGTGACGTCGTCGTCGCATATGTTTTACTAATAGTTCTAGAACTGCTCCTTTAGCTGGACTTGTATAGAGTATCAAATCGGCAGCTGGCAAACCTTTCTTGATTATTTCATAAGGTCCATCTCTTGCTGGCCTAATCTTCTAAGTGGTGCTTTCAGCTGCTTTGTTTAGCACACGTTATTAAACCATAATTAGATAACATACATTATACACTTATCCTCCTAATTTATACACTTCTTTTCCGATCAGCGTATTTTTTTTCTTGGTCTTGTTCGTTCTTATGAACTTTCTTTAATAACCTTCGTGATATCGGCGATCAGCATAATGTATGGCGAAACCTCGAAGACAAAATTTTCTCTCGTTACTATCTCTCGAAGGTCACGTGGGACATTATCCACTGTTCCTAGTTTTCAAGCGAAAGTCAGAAATGATGGTATATGACAAGAAGTTTAATTAATGGTAGTATTCATCTTGTATCGGATTAAAGGTAGTTTCTCAGCCCAATCACGATGGTTTTCTTTCACAGAAATGACAATTTTGGCCTTTATGTCCCTGTTTTTTCTTTCGGCAGGTTTGCTTCGGGCATATAAACTAAAGTAAGGGTTTGTTTAAATTCAAAAGAAAACGCCACTTGTTGCAGGACAGTTTTCGTGAGCTGCACTTGATTATCTGGTATTATTCGTCGAGGAGTTCTAAAACGTAGAATGACTTCATCAATTGATTCTCTAGCGCAGGCTTCGGTTGTACCGTGTTCTTAAGAAAATACTTCTACTCATTACGTGGCGACATCTACAATGATAAAAATTTATTCAACTCATAGTGTTCTAATGTTGAAGCATCAGGGTATTTGCGTCATACGTTTTCAAGCACATAGTAAAACTACTGATTTTGCATTATCTGCATCCTTTACTAGGGCGCACCTGTATAATACTCTACCAGTCATTAACTATCCTCCAGATGTCAAATTTGCGACCAAGAAATGATCTGGTTTATTTAAGCTGTTAATGGTCTTTCTTACTTTTAGATCGAAAAGTTGTTCTTCCTTTAATTTTTGGTATTTGTTGGGTTAATTATAAATTCGCAGATTCTACATTCTGCTGAAAAAAGAGATGGGGCGGAGAAAGGAAGTTGTAAAGTTGAGGTAGAAGTGCAATTTGCCCTTTATAATTTGAAAGTGTTCAGAACCGCTTCGAAAAGAAATCAGAATAAAATGCGTAAAATGATAATAGAGGTAATGCAGGTAAACAACAAAATTTATTGAGAAAGATAAGAGGAAATAAAACCAGGAATTATGTGAAAAAACGGACAAACCTAGAAAATGGATAAGAAAAGAAAAAGTTAAAGAAAGTTTGGAAAAAAGTATGCAGACATCAAAACAATGAACAGAAGAACAGATAGAGACTAGTCTAAATGAAGCACATTTCGAAAGTAGGATTCTAAAAATATAAAACTTGATTCAGGAGTCTAGTGGTATGAAGAGTGGGAATAAGGACAGGAAAAGGCTATGAGAAAAAAAGGAAAAATATAAGGGTAAGAGAGATGTAAAAAAAAAGAAACATAGAAATTAACGCTTTTAGATTGGAGGAGAAGAAAATGAAATAATAGTGGAACAAGTAGAATTTAAAAGAAAAAGGTGGCAGATAGTAAGGTTTATTTAAATGGTGATACGTAGGAGAAATCAGTAGAGATAAAATAATTATTGGTAGAGAATAAGCAGGAGATTATGCTTACAATAGGGGGAGATTTCATTGCTGAAACAGGAGTTAGAAGAGAAAGGAAACGAGAAAGAGAGAGAGAAAAAGATTTCAAAAATAGGATACTAAATGAGTAATAAAAATAATTGTTAAAGTTCTTGAAGAAGACAGGTTAGTTGGTTTTAAACAGAAATATTTAATAGGATGTTGAAGGGAAATATGCACACTCAAGAGAAGAAATTGAACCGGTAATTAATTATTTGATTGTGGATGAAAGGGTAAAAGAGAAGACCTGGAAACTAGAGAGAATAAAGAAAAAAGTTAAGAAAAAAAATAGTGTCACTAAATCAAAAAAGGAGATCTAGGTATGAAAATTAATGTTTATAGATGAACATAATAATTAATAGTACAGATAAGATGATATAAAGTTCGTATATGGTGTTGTCAGAAACAGAGGTCCCTGGAAATTTATTCAATCACTTGAACATGTATTTTAATGATATAAAATCCTTTTAAATGTTCTTAATTTTTTAAAATACCACTAAATTATACAAATAAATAAAAAAGGTCTTAAAATCTTTTCAGAATCCCTACAATTTTTGAAATCCCTTAAGATTTTTCAAAGCTCTTAAGAATGCTATATATAATGCTAGATATAAAAAAAAAAATGTAAGCGATTCATAATATTTTCAAAATATTTCTAAACTATTTAAATCAATTGATAATTTATTGATTTATTTTTAATATCATTAACTTTTTCAGACATTATAAAATAGTATAATACACTGAGACCCTTGAAATCCCTGAAAATTTTTTTAAGATGTTGAAAATTCTCTGCAATCCTTTTAGAAATGCCAAAAACAAATATTAACAGTTTGAAATTTCTTCCCCACTACATATTTTTTACATTTTTACATACCCTTTTACAAAATCATTGTTCAATTTAAAATAAAAAAAAAACAAAATGTAATTAAATTTTCAACAGAATACATGCATTTTTAACTAACCGGGTTCGCCTATTGATGTTATGAAATTGTCGGCAGCATGTCCTGTTTTTTTTCCTTCTCTGCTGTCATTTTCTGATGATTCTGTAAAAAGATAGCTGGAATATACAAAACTCATCAACCTGATCCAGACAATCTTGATGTTGACGGGCGATCTACATTTGCCACTTATTGAAAAAAAATTTTTCGGAACAAATTTTGAAGCAAATCAAAGATTATGTATTTTTTAAATAAGTCTGATACATTGTGCCTTTTCTTAAATATTTTATACATAAAATGACATGAAGCCAGTACTGATGTACTGATGTTGTAAGAATGCTTTTAAAATCTCACTTTTGACGTTTGTACAATGAAATTGTGTGAGTTATTGAATAAAAAAGGCATTAGTACCATATTTGCAAGCATCGCATTATCAAGTAGTAGTGACCAACTTTGGTCAGCCGTGTTCCTGAATATAATATGATGTGTCAGACATCCGGACAAGAAAATTTTGTTAGAAGATCAAACTCTTAAAAGGCATGCATGATACCAGCCCTTTTTCATTAATAAGAAGCAGGGCTAATGTTCTACTTTTTAGTTTCAAGTAGCAGAAAGTACTTTTCACTCCGTGGAGAAGTAGCGTTATAAGCAAACGATAAAACATAGATCTGTGAGCACGCATTTTGGGATAATCGACCCCTCAACGAGAAAAATGTAGTACCTAACATTTTTAAAGCTTTTGAACATTTTTCATTTCTCTAAATTTTTGTATGTTTTCCAAATTCATAAAATTATTCAAATTCCTAGAATTTAAAAAATTTCTATATCGTCCTAATTTCATAAAATTTTCTTAATTTATAAGGAAGGTTTGAATTATTAAAACTTCTAACATTACCAATATTTTTGAAATTTAAAAAATTTCCAAAATGTTAAAAATTTCTTAAATTATAAAAATTAATTAATTTCGCCTAATTTCTTCAATTGTCATAATTTCTTAAATTCTTTCAAAACTTGAATATTTTTTAAGCTCCTATGTTTTAAAAAATTTTACGATCTATATTTAACATAGATTTTTAATATTTTTTAATATTGCAAAATTTCCACTTTGCTAATATCCATGTATTTACTCTATATTACAATAGAGCGAGAACACTAAATTTTTTAAATTCGAAAATGACTAATATTTGAAAATATTTAACCATGAGAGCTTGTTTGTTATCATAAAAATAAGAAACTTTTGACATCTTTACGACACTGTGGAAGCAGTTTTTAATAAAATTTCATATTATTTTCATATAATACTGTATACATATGCTAAAGCAAATACAAAAGAGATTGTGAATGAATATATGCAACATTTAAAAAATTTTAATAATTTTAGAAATTTTGAACGTTTTTGAAATGTCAATAAGTTTATCAATTTCAAGCATTTTAGAGATTTTGATAATTTCAAACGCTTCAAAAATGTTTTTAAATTTTGATTATTTTTTGAATTTTATTTATTTTGAAAGTTAAAGAATTTTAGATACCTATAAAGTTTCGAAAATTCAAAGGGTCTAGAAATGTCGATAATTTTGAAAATTCAGAACTTTTTATAAATTTTTAGAATTTTATACATTTGATTAACTTCAGAAGTTAGGCAATTTCAAACATTAATTTTAGAAATTAAAATGATTTCCAAGGTTTCTGAATTTTCATAAAATTTCGAAGTATAAGTTATTTTGATATGTTCAAAAATTTTGAATATTTTACAAATTTTAGAAAATTTGGGAAATTTCAGAAAATTGAAAATTTTATAACACTTTAAAACTTTGATAATTTGTATAATTTCAGAAATTTTTGACGATTTAGAAATTTGTGACATTTTAGAAATTTAAAAAATTTTGAAAATGTACAGGCATTCTAATACTTATATTTAAGAACGCGGCTGACCAAAGAAGGTCACCAATACTTGAGAATGCGCCGCTTGCGTGTATGGTGCCAATAACTTTTTCATTTGATAACTCACACAATCATATCGTACAAACGTCAAAAGTGAGCTTCCAAATGCATCCGAAAAACATCCAAAGGATTGGTAAAAGAATTTTCGGAAAAAAATTAAAATTTTTTCTGCTGCGTAAAGTTAACGCTCTAATTTTGAACACTTAATATCTTTTTTTGATTTTGCCGTCCAAACGAAAAAATTTAGCATCAAAATATGGCCAAACGATGACCGATCGACTCCATCTAACAAAAGTTAGATTTTTAATTGTTGGTGTGCTAACTTCACGTAAACTCAAAACGTGCGAATTCGTTGAAAAACTAAGATGTGAAATTTGGGAAATAAATTAATACCTTCTAAATCATAATTGATAAGAATGTAAACAGATAAGTATACAACATAAATAAAAAACTTAAATTTTTAGTTAGGTAAACCAATTTTCTACCAGAAGATAAATTTTCCACGAAGTGAGTAAATTTTTTTACAAAATATTTCAATTTCAACCAAAAGCGTAAAATTTTATTTCTTATTCTTAATGCTGTTTTTTACACCTGCAACCGAAACAACATGTCCTATGATAAAACTAAATAAAAACAAATTTGTAGATCTTTCATGTGTACACAGTCTTAGCTTATTTTTTCGTCGTATTTTTCATAGTTTAACCGTAAATCAAGATTTTTATTTTTTTATTTTTTTCTTCGTGATCGAAAGTTGAATTTTTGACTTTTTTTTTAAATTCAAAAATTTGTTATAATTAGCTGGAAGGGCTTTTATATGTTAACTTAAATTTGTTCAGACTTTTTTCTGAAATTCTTATATTCTTTTGTGGTTTCGAATTTTGAAAATGCTATAATCATGAAAATTTAATTTTTATAAGGAAATGTTGTTTGAATAAATTTTTCAATTTCTAGCTTACATATATCAGCAATAAAAAGAATTCCTTAATCTCACAAAAATGTTTAAGCAGATTTTAAAAAAGCTTTTACTTTTTGAATTTTCATCCAAAAAAGCTAGCTTACAAACCCGACCTTTCTTTTGATGGCTTAAGAAGATGCGTCAAAGCTTAATTTAATCTGATTATTTTTTTTAAAGTCGTAGTGTCTGCAGGATAGAGACATAAAGACAGACATATACAAACAGTGACACACAGACACGCACCTTCGTGAAAATAATTTTTTCTGACTCACTGGGTTTCAAAATGTAGGGATTTGATGAAAACCAACTAATTCAAGTTTTTCATCTAACCAATACCTTTTTATGAGGATAAGGATGTGGAAATAATTTTTAGACAAAGCAAATAACTTTATATCAAAATTTGGTTGAACTTTAAACCCAAAAAAAGGAATTTACAACAAAGCAGTGAAGTATTTAACTCAAAAATGACTTGACAACGTTTTTGAATTTCCAGCACAGTTGCTAATTTTTTCGCAGAATAGTTTAAGTTTTAACAAAAATTATGAATTGTCAACAGTGATAAACTCCCTTTAAAAAAAATGAATTTTTGCGAATATTTAGAATTGCCAAAAAATACATTAAAATATGTAATAATATTTAAAGATATTTTCTCATACTTTAAATATACTGGAATAATTATAAATACTTGGTAGTACTGTTGAATACCTGAAATATCAAGAATATAAAGAATATTATATAGGACTACTCAGGAGGATTGACGGACCTAACAGACATTTTTTGATAGTAATTAAAAAATATCTAACTGGTCAACTTTCAGATTATTATTACGTTACTTACCAATTCTTTTGATAAGTAGCAAGACGGTAAAAATAAAAGCGCCAAAAGATACCCTCATGTTCTTTCTTCGTCGTTAAAACTTTATCTGTCAAAATTATGTACTGTCACCTTCTGATATTTCCTGAATACATTGTCTAACATATGTAACCAGTCAACTGATGTAAATTTTTAGATAGTATAGTAGAAAATATGTGAAACTATTTATACAATAAATGCGTTTCAGTTATGTGGAGAAAAATGATTCGCTAAGCCAGTGTTTTCATCTTTGATCTAGCAACAAATATTGTTAAATGTTTAATAATCAGGCAATATCTTGAGGGCCAACCGATAGTTTGAATAACTATTTGCATACAATATACTATGTTTAAGACACAGTACACTGAAGAAAATTAAAAAGTCCTGACCCTGAAAATTATACGCATATGTACGCAGCACTTACTTTTTTAATTATAAGATTTTATCAATAGCATTTCTTTAAATGATATAGTATTTCCTAATTATTCATATCTTACGTCTATTAAAATAATAGTGATTAAATTTATGATTTAAACTAATCAAACATTTTCTTTTTTAAATGTCTGATTGAAATAACAGTCTTTGCAGGGCAAAATGCTCTAGAAACAGGGATAACAAGGCTTTTTTTTGCAAAAACAGAAAAATAAATTCTTTCATCTGAAAGCAGACAAAGAAAAGGAAATAGGTAAAGGAAACAAGGGACACAGACAGGGAAAAGGGGTATAGGGAAAGGGAAAAAGAAAAGGGTGAAACAAAGGGGAGAGGGAAAAGGAAAAAAGGGAAAAAGAAAAGGTTTACAAGAAACAAGGCAAACAAGGAAGTGAGAAGAAAAAGTAAAGGAAAAGTAAGAAGGAAGAAAGGGAATATAAAATGAGAAAAAGGAAATGGAAAGAGCTAAAAGCAAAAATTAAAGAAAAAAAGGGATGCAGAAAGAGGGAAATAAGAAGACAAAAAGTAAAGGGGTAAACAAAAGAGGAAAACGGAAAAAGAATAGTATAAAAAAAGAAAAAAGGGGAAAAGACACAATGAAAGACGCAAAAGGCATAGGAAAAAGGAAAAAAAAGAGGAAAAGGAAAAAGGAGAAAGAAAATAGATTAGGCTCCATCTCAGATAAAGTATCGTGTGTACCACAGCAGTGAAGTTGCATTCTATTCTGATCAACTTTAAAAGGAAAATGGAAAGAAGAAAAAAGAAGGAAAAAAGAGAATAGGAAAAGGGGAAAAATGTAGAAAGGAAAAATAAAAGAAAAAATAAAAGGAAATAAGGAAAATGTGAGAAAAGTTAAGGAAAAGGGAAAAGCGAAAGGGCGAATGGGAAAAGGAAAGATAAAAGAAAAAATGAAGGGAATAAGGAAAGGAGGAAAGGTATAAACGTATAGGAAAGGAAAGAAAAGAAAGGGCATTGGAAAAAAGGAAAGGCTAATAGGAAAAAAGAAAGTGAAAAAGAGAAGGGCAAATGGAAAAAGGAAAGCGCAAAAAAAGAGAAATATTTAAATCTTTAAGGAAAGCGGAAAGAGAAAAATTAGAAAAGGAAAACAAAATGGGAAAAACAAAAGGTGAGGAATTTGAGAAAAAAAGGAGAAAAGCAGAAAAGGGACAGGAAAATAAGAAAAACGCAAGGGACAAAGTAAAAAGGGTAAAGGGAAACAGAAAAGAAATAGACAAAAAAGAAAAATGGCCTATGTGAGATAAAGTATCGTATGTACATAACAGCAGTAAAGTTTTTTTGTACTCGGATGCACTTTTAAAAGGAAAAATAAATAGGGAGAAGGAAAAAAGAAAAGAGAAGAGTTAAAAGAAAAAGAAAAGAGGAAAATAAAGGGCGACAAGAAAAGCGAAAAAGGAAAAATAAGAAGAGAAAATAAAAATAAAAAACAAAAATAGGAAAGGGAAATACTAGAGAAGAAAAGGCAAAAGAAGATTGTTAAGGAAGAATAAAAAAAAGGAGAAAGAAAATTAAGAATGGGGAAAAGAAAAAGAAAATAGGCCTATTGCAGATAAGGTATGGTATGCATCAAGGCAGTAAAGTTGTTTTATACTCGGATGCACTCTTACCCAGGTACATCATTTACTAATATTTTAAGTAAGCAGAAGCCCGCCCTTCATCGGCCCGCTAAGCAGCAGTAAAATAGAATTTTACTGTACCGCTACGAGCAGCACCTAAAGTGTCAGCATTAAGGTAAAAAAAATTGTGTAATAAAAAGTTCCTTATATGTTAATTGTAAATTGTAATTTATGACTAATAAGGGATGTTAAAATGTAAAAGAAAACAAGAAAAAGGAAAAACAAAGGAAACAGTGAAAACGGAAAAGAGAAAAAAGAGAGGATGAAAAAAAACGGAAAATAAAAAAAGAAAAGGAGGAAAGGAAATAAAAATAAAAGGGAAGTGGGGAAATATAATTGGAAAAGGTAAGTGGGAGTTAGGAAAGAAAAGTGGAAAGAGGCAAAAGAAAAAGGGGACAGTGAGTAGGTGAAAGGAAAAGCGAAAGGGAAGAAGGGAAAGGTGAAGGTCAAAAAGTGAGAAAAGAAGAAAAGAAAGAAGATAAGGAAATGAGGGACAGGGAAGGTTCAAAGGAAAATGACAAGGGAAAAGGAATGAAAAGAGGATAAAAAAGGGGAATAGGGTGAAAAGCAGGAGAACGTAGAGTGAAAGGGAAAAAAAAAGGAAAAAAGAGAAAAGAAAAGAAGGAAAAATAGAGGGAAAAAGGAAAGAAGAGAAGAAAAGGGTGAAAGGGACAGGGCAAGTTGAAAAAAAAGGAAAAACTAAAGGAAAACAAGAAAAACGAAGGGTGTAAGTAAAGGGAAATGCCGGCAAGGAAAAGGGAGAAGGGCCTATTTCAGATAAAGTATCGTAGGTTTGACTTTACTGCCTAGCCACACAATCTACTATCACACAAACTGCATGTGGCTACTATGTGAAATTAAATTTCAAACGCCTGAGTCTAGAATAAATGTATTATGATTAATATACACGCCTAAATAAAGTGTTAGTGAACAAGTTAATGCATTTACTTGAATCCTTTCCTCAGCATTGCAAAAAGTTATTTCACAGTAGTCATTTGCATTTGAACTAGAGATATCTTTTACTGATACAAAGAAATAAATTCTTTAAATTATCAAAGTCTGATCAGTCCTTTAATGAAATATTGATTTGATTTGATTACATTAATTCTTTAAATTTTTGAAGACGCTTTTGAAATATATAATTTGTTAATGCATGAATCAAGTCCTTAGTTTCGGTTAGATAAAAAAAATAACTAAATAATTTAAATTAATAATAAGGTTAAATATATAGCTAATTGATACAAAAGTTTGATGTATTTATACTAAAAGAGCATTTTTTTAGACGAAAAATGTATAACGTTTGCAATAATATAAATTTTTTGAGTACAATAAAATACTTTATTTAAAAACAAAATAATTATTTATAATGAATAAACTTTAATTTCAAAAAACTAATTTTGCTAAATTATTTAATTAATTAAGCACTGGAGATTCTAAAAAATTCTAATTTTTTTAGAAATTATTCAAACATATAGAAGACAATGCTTTTAAATTAAGGAACTCACGTTTAGATTTTGACAATATCACCTTCTTACTGCTTGAATAGAGACAAGAATAGTACACCATCACCTCCTTTTATCACTTTTGGCTATATAAATAAAAATAGTTTTTAAGTGTTTAGTTGAGATTTCCTAATTTTTATTCAGAAAACAAAAAACTCATAAACTAAAATATACAATCTCAAGACAGATTTAAGATCAAATCTCTCAAAAAAGATGTTTGCGACTGCTTCGGAGAGACTCTATTACAAATGATACATTCAGAATGCGACTTTAGGGCAAGCCCAGGTGTGCATAGGTCTCTCCTGTGTCATGGGGAATGCCAGTAATCTTTCCTTTCTCTAAATGAATCTCGATACATTTTTTTTCATTCAAAGTTAATACTTATCTATCCTGTGTGCCTTCTGATGATATTTGAAGCAATTTCAAGTTTGTTCAAACCAGAAGCATATATCGTTAGGTCGTCAATATAAAGTACATAAGTGACATTAAGCTCTCGATGATTAGTGTTGCCGCAGAGTTATTCGTGAGAATCGCTTCCACACAAATCATCGTGTCATACAATAATTTTTAGGTAAGATAGTAATTCTATTTTTACAATAAACAATCTTGTTGTTAAGAACAGTTGTGAAGATGTTATTAATCGTGTTCCAACAATTATTAGCCTGTAAGCTTCTGGGTAAAACAATCAACTTTT
>JAUELO010039810.1:0-10393 GCA_032357855.1 Amphibolips quercusostensackenii | reverse complement strand
AACTTTTTGACCACATGTTTTAAAACGACAAAAGGATTCCGTTAATAAACCCTTGACCGTATCTAATGAGTTTATATATCCTACAGTAGATAATGATTCTTCAGTAGAAAATGAATGATTAAAAATATTAATGTATAAAAAATAATTAATTTATTGTAATTGATAGTTGAAACGTAATACGTTGATCATTACCTACTGTAGGGTTGTTAACCGTATTTATCCTTGAAATAAAATATCTATCTAAGAAAAATTTATCTGTGTAAAGATTACGAATTTTCTGCTTCATCAATTTAGTGAAGCTAAATTTCAATATCACTAATTTTATTTCATGATGAAATATATTTCTAAATGTTTTTAAACATTGTTCATAAAACAGAAAAGTTAAGATTTTAAAATGTGTCGAAAAATAATCTGGATGATCTTAAGAAAATTGTTTTTTTAATTTTTTATTATTTAAAAATTTTTCAATTTTGCAAAATTACAAGATTTTAGACAAAATTCTAAATAGTTTAAGCGACTGTCATAAATTTCAAAAACGTACAAAAATTATAATAATAAACTCAGAAAGACTTCAACCTTTTTAAATCAAAAAGTAGATTTATAAAGATTTTAAATAAAATATTTAGAAGCTTTTACATAATATTAGAAGGTTTCAAGAGATTACACCAAGTTTTATTAAGATTTCAGAAAAAAATTAAAAAATGATCATTCTAATAATAAAATATATTTTAGCAGAATATTTTAAAAGATTTCAAAAGATTCCAAAAATTCCCGACATTGTAAAAAAGGAGAGAAATCGTAGGAAAAATTTAAATCATTTTAAAATATTTTTAAAAGTTTTAAATAAATTTTTTTAATAATTGAAAATTAGAGAATATTTAAAAACCTTAAAACAAATTCTAGATTTTCCAAAAACTAGAAATAAAATTAGGAAGTTTTTTAAAGACTTTGAAAGATTTCAAGATGATGGAGAGTTTTTCTTAAGATTCTTAGGAATATTGAATGTAATTCTTTATTTTTTATAATAGTCCAGAAGACTTTAAAACGATTTTAGAAAATAATTCGAGTCAGTTTGAAATATATCTTTAGGAACTTTAAGAGTTTTCAAGAAAATCAAAATATATTTTTACACTTTAAAAGTTTTTCGAGAATTCAAAACATATTCTTGAAGAAAAAAATTATTTAGAAATTTTCTAGATACTTTTCTAAACACTTTTCGAGGGAACTAGAAAAGTTATACTTATATAATGTTGAGGCCAATAAACGAAGAAATATAAAAAATAAATATCTATTCAAAATTTTCATTAATTATAAAAAATTAATCTTCTTCTTAAATTATAATTTGTCCAAAACTTTTTTTCGACCGAAAAATCTTTTTTAGTTAAATATTTTTATTTTCATTTAAAAATGCATCTGTTTTGGTAGAAATGTCACATTTTTCCATTAAAATTGTTACTTTTTTTAAATATTCAAAAATTTTTTGTTAAAAAATACACTATTGTGTTGCAAATTCGACTTCTTGAACGAATTAAGGTCTTTTTGATACAAAGCTAAATTATTTTTTAGTTTTCAGTCAACTATTACATTTTTCGTTGATATTATATCTTTTCTGTAAAAACTTCAACTAATTTGTTAAACTAATTTTTTTTATTCACTTTTTAATAGAATGTAACTGTTTTAAATTTTAAATTAAAATCTTTTCTGATTGAGGTATCAACTATCACATTTTTTGTTGAAAATAAATTTTTTTGTTGTTAAAAATTTATGTATAAGGTTGAAAAATAATTTTTTGTTAAAAAATTCATATGTTTTGGCTTAAACATTAAATTGTTTTTTAGAAAATTCACCTCTTATAAAATATAACGTCTTTTTTACTAAAAATGCAAATGGTTTAAAATTAATTTCGTTCGTCTAAAATCCCGTGAAATCTTTTAGAATACACTTAAAGCTTCCAAACCCTATAAAATCCCTAAAACCAGCTGATTGTTATTTTTAATAGAATATCCGTATTTCCGTTGAAATTGTTAAATTTATAATTATATATAATATGAATAATATATGTATAATATTGAATAATTCATTATTAAAAACATATTTTGGAATCTTTAAAGTATTAATATCTATTAAAAGTTCGAATTTTGAGATGGCAAATATGTTATTTTGGACAATCTAGCGAAGAAGTTTAAAAACGTGTTTAAAAAAAAGCGAAAAAATAATCACATTAGCGAGCAGTCTAAAAAGATAGTGGCATTAGTGTCATTAAAAAAAAAAGTTGCATTGTTATAAAAAGGGTCAAAAAGTGTCAACAGTGGTCTGAGTCCAAGACCTGATAATTACTCGTTACTGTAAAATAATTTTGATACTAAATTTGGATGATTTTAATCGAATGCGTATCATAATGCTGCAAGTCACTTTGATTCAACTTGAAAATCAAATTAATACATCACGATTTTCCGTGATGGTAATTATATAAGAGTTGAAATTTTTACACTTAAATAAATTGAAAGCTATCGGAATTTTCTATAAAATGAGCCAAGATGAAGCCTTTTGTAAATTTCTTTTGACAATTTGGCGAAAGTAATACGAATCTCAACGTTTTTTTTACATTTAAATTGAATCTAATATAATCAATATTGTTCAATAAAATCGCAACAACTTATTACTATAATTGTGAAAATTTTGCTTGCCTGGTGTTTTATGTTCAAAGTTGAAATAAAAATGTTGGCATAATTAAAATATTTTTGCTGATGAAAGAAACATTCTTGTAAATTTGACATGAGATGTCTCCGATTTTTCTAAACTCTTCTGTATTAACTTTTTTTAATAATTATTCTATTAGATTTGATCTAAATTCAAAACAAACATAGAAATTTTTATTATATTTTCATATACGATAAGTAAAGCAATCAGATTTTCATTTTTTGATTTTCAATTAAACAATAAAAAAAAGATGCTGTAGCGGAAACGTAGATTTCAAGACAGAAAATAATATTTCTGATCATAAATTAAATTCCCAAAATGCTGTCGGTTTTTCCCTGTGATAAAAAATTTCTGGGCTTTCCCGATTTCCCAGTCGATTTGGAGAAACTTCATACGTTGATTTCTAGAGTAATCATTGTCTCGTGAAATTGAAATATGGATCAGTAAGACCTTATTGTTTGGAATTTACACTTCACTTGTTTGCCTATATCGATGAGAGGAAGTAGAATCCCTGAACC
Source organism: Amphibolips quercusostensackenii (assembly GCA_032357855.1). Classification (NCBI taxonomy): domain Eukaryota; kingdom Metazoa; phylum Arthropoda; class Insecta; order Hymenoptera; family Cynipidae; genus Amphibolips; species Amphibolips quercusostensackenii. Next base: position 7,175 of record JAUELO010039810.1, on the reverse strand, counting down.
TAAAACATTGCTCTCTATCCCCACTGACTTCTAGAGATTCAAGGAAAACCCGTCAGTATATTCTTCAGTAATGGAAAGTAGCTAATTTGTTTAAACTAGTGACTTTATTCAAAAACAAAGTGGTAACAAAGTAATTTTTGTAATTAAGTAATGAATTTATGGCTAGTAAGATTATTGTTCGTTACAGTAACTATAAAAATGGTTACTTTTCTAGTTACTTTAACAATGTAGTTTACAAGTCTTTTTTTATGAAAAATATTCAGTTTTATTACTTTTGCTTCTTTAGATATTTTGTCAGTTTAAGTATTTAAAATCTATAGTAATACTTTTATGAATAAAAAAATTTAGAGTAAGATATTTGCTTTCTCTTGTTGAAAATTACTTTTTTCAAATAAAAATTTAACTATTTCATTCTAGATAAAAATTCATCTTTTTCTTTAAATATCTAATTATTTTTTTATTATAAATTCATCCTTTTTAGTTAAAATTGTAGCTTTTTTCGAAATTCTTGAATTTTGTTTGATAATTCATCTAATTGGTTGGAAAATTCAACAGTTTTTTTGAAAAATCGTCTTTGTGGGTTTTAACTTTAACTAATCTGGCAGAAAATAAAACTATTGGCTTCAAAATTATGCTTTTCTTAATAATTGGCCTTCTCAGTTTAAAAATTCATCCTTTTCGGTAGAAATCTTGTCTTTTTTGTTTTAAAATGCAATTTTTTGCTTGAAAAATAATATGTTTTGGTTAAGCATTTAACTTCATTGTTGAAACTTTTTTTGTGTTAAAAATTCATCATTTTGCTTAAAAATTCATCGTTTTCGTTGTGAATGTAACTATTTTATTGCGAATGGTTTTTTTTTGTATTTATACACTTTTTTTTACTGATACTTGCACTATTCTATTCTTATTTTAATATGGAAATTTAAACTGTTTTGTTCAAAGCTTTATATTTTTAGGTTTTGTTTCTTAGTTAAGGATTCAAGTATTTGTTAAAAAATTCCATTTTTTTTAGTTAAAAATTCATGTATTTTGTTAAAAATTTGTCATTTTTAGTAGAAAAAAATTCTTTGTATAAAATTCATCTTTTTGGTTAAAAACTCAAGTATTTAGTCAAAAGTTAAACTCTTTTTAAAATTATTTTTTTCTATTTGACACTTAAGCTGTTTTGTTTAAACTTCGTTTACTTCTCGTTAGAATTTAATTTTTTTACCTAAACATTAAACTTTTTTATTTTTGGCCTAAATTTAATATTTTTTAATTAATGATACAACTATTTAGTTAAAAATTTATCTTTTCTGGCTGAAAATGCAAGCATTTTAAAGATTTGTTTTTTTTTCAGTAAAAGAATCACCATTTTAGTTAAAAATGCATCTCTTTAGTTGAAAATTGGAAAATTTTTCAACAATTTTTTTTTGTTAATAAAAATTAATTTTCTTGTTGAAAACTTAACTATATACGTTTCCGTTGCAAATTCATCTCATTTTTACTGCAAATTTAATTATTTGGTTGAAAATTGATCTTTTTTTAGTTGTAAATTCAACTTTGTGTTATAAATTTAACGATGTTCAAAACGTTTTCTGATGGTACAAGCATGCTGTAAGCCTTTCAAAAGTAGGAGCTGAAACTAGGTGAATCGAAAGAAACATTTTACAAAAGAAAAAAAATAATTTTCCAAGTCTTAGAGATTTAGAGCTCAATATTGAAAAATTTGATTTTTCTCTACCCTAGAATTCAAAATTGTCTAAAATATTCCTTAGTCTAGAAATATTATGCCCATCATATCTAACTTTCATTAAAAATTATAACTGTATATTTACTGTGTGAATTCCCTACTGTATATATATATATATATATATGCGTGTGTGTGTATGTATTTTTTCTAAAGTATAAAAGTAACTAATAAAAAGTAACATATTTAAAACGGTTACGTTAACAATAACTAGTATCTCTTTAAAAGTAAGTTACTTAGCCCTGGTGTTTTTATTCTTGACGTAAAACGAATCAGCACTGTCCTCTGCTTATGAATAGTAATTATAATTTATTATATCAAGCAGTTTATTATTACATGAAATATTAATTTTGATTTACGTCTTAAATAAAATTTGATGCTCGTTTTTAAACTGTACATTTGTAGAGAGAAGATTGCAACAAGTGTGTCTAGTAAAATAATTTAATATTAAGGCAATCCCAGCTTCATGAATTAACATTTAAAGCACTTAGTAACTTTTTACTGCAAAGTAGCTTCAAGTGAGATCCCCTCTATAAAGAGGATTTACATATGCTAAAATATATTATAAAGTCCCTTCTTCTTTCCTACAGAGTTACCGTATATTAAGAATAGACAAATTTACAAATAAATCAATTCTTTCATATTTTTTCTATAAAATTAAAAACTCAGCTCATACCAAACGACTAATTTTATAGTTTTAACTTTAAAAATATGAGCTTTTATTTTTGACCATTGAACCCAGATTTTTAAGAATTGACTTTTACTCTCTCATACTATAATTTTACGCCTGACCATTGAACTTTAAATTCTCACCTTTAACCCTGACCTATTCCTATTCATATTGAAGTTTTAACGCAAAAAGACGAATTTCCAGCAAAGGAAAATTAATTTTTAACCATGCAGTTGCATTAAAAAAGAAATAGTTCAACTTTCTAGTTAGAGAGATAGATTTTCAACAAAACAGTTCTATTTGAAACCTAATATTTCAATTTTTAAACAGAAAAGGTGCATATTTTCGAAGGAAGATGAATTTGAAAAAAGTTGATTTTTAACCTTATGAAAGTGACTTATTCATAACAAAGGACACATTTTTTATCCAAAAGGACGAATAAAAAAAATTTCAACTAAATGGTCGAATTCTTGAACAATATGTATCAAAACTCAACGAAAAATAGTTGACTCTTCAACAAACCAGTTGAAATTTTTTCATTAGAAGATAACTTTGGGAAAAAAGTTAAATTTTCAACAAAATAATAATTAAACTTTTAAAAAATCAGTTGAATTTTAAACCAAAACTTATGATTTTTTAAGCCGCAAAGTTGTATTTTTGACAGAAAAGTACATTTTTAACCAAGAAATATGAATTTTGAATTCAATAGGACTAATTTTCAAGAAACAGGTACACTTTTCAACCTAAAGAAATGAACTGAAAAAAATCGTTTAATTTCCAACAAAATATTTAAGATTTAAGCAAACTAGTGGGATTTATAACCAAATAGTTAAATATTTAAGTAGAAAAGTTGAATTTTCAACACAAAAGTTAATTTTCAACGAAATGGTCAATTTCCAAACAAAAGAGATTAAAATTCTATAAAAACATTTAAATTTTTAACCAAATAGTTAATTTTTCGAACCAAAAAGATTCATTTTTCAAAAAACAGTAGGGTTTTTATTAATGAAGCTTACTTGCAACCAAAAAAGAATAATTTTCTACCGAGAAAGATGACTTTTCTACCATAAAAGATGAATTTTCAATACAAAAGAACAAATTTTCAACAAAGGAGTTGAAGTTTATATGAAAAAATATAACTTTAAAAAGATAGTTTGATTATTAACAAAATACATTATTTTTAAATTTTAAAGCTGAATAGATCAACTATCTACGAAAAAGTCGAATTTCTAACCCGGAAATATGATTTTTCTTTAAAAAAGTTAATTTTCAACGAACCAGTTCAATTTTTCACCAAATTGTTGAACCTTCATGCAAAAATACGAATTTTGTACAATACTGTTAAATCTTCCATCCCAAAACATCAATTTGCAACATAAGAGTTTATTTACAGACAAATATTTTAATACATTTTCCGAAAATTAGTTCAACTTAAAAAGGTCAATTCTCAATCAAACATGCTACTATATAGTTCAAATTTCAACTTGAAGAGCTTCAAGTCGAATTTCAATCTATGAAAGATCAATTTTTAATTTGAAATATCAAACTTTAACTAAAATTTTTTGCATCTTGCGTTAATTGGCTGATAATTTGAATGTTTAACATCTCAATATCATGTTTGATGTTTAAGAGAAGAATGGTAATCCTATATTCGTTTTCTAGACTCTTTTTTGTATGTCGCATGGCTTATCCGAGAATTAAAATGTCTTTTTTTTAAAGCGTTATAAAGATTAAAACAAAAATTCTACTTCTTTAAAAAAATATTCTATACTAAATTTGCAAATTTTTTTGAGATGAGCAATCTTTATTCAAAACTTTTGTTTCATATTTCGCATAGGTTTTCTGAAAATTTAAATTTTTTGAACAATATTATTTCTGATCGAAACGAAAATTATGCATGCTATGAAAAATCGTAATGTAAACATTTTTATATCTTTTCAAAATAAATAATTTTTTAAAATATTTTTTTTGTATCTCGTGTTATTTAGCTCAAAACTATAATTTTAGATTTGTTATAAGAATTTTTGGTAAGTAAAATCAAAACCGTTAGTCAAAAAAGGCTGGTTAATAAACTTAACGCCGAACGTGAAGATTTGATGGATGCTACCATTTTTGTTAACGTGCTTCTAATTTTTTATGCGAAAATAAATGCATTAGGTTCGCAGAAAAAAGGTAATTTGTTTGAATTTCATTAGGTAAAATTGATCTCTACTTCTTTAAAAAGTGTTTTTCTTCGTGAACTTACAAGTTTGTAGTCGACAGTGGAATTTCAATAGTACCTTGACTTTCCACGTTAGGATTGCTAGGGAAAGCACGATCTGCAGCATGTTGCACTTACAAATTGCAGGTTAATTCATTGACTACTCTCTCTATCCTATTTTCTTTCCCTTTCTCTTTCTTTTTAACTAATGCCATAAAAACTTCTAATTCCTTAAATAGCATTCTTGCAAGCTGTTTCGTGTAAGTAAGCAATAATGTCCATTTTATTCATTCTAATTTCTTTCCTAGGTTGATACGCTACATCTAAGCTTACTAGCTTACATGACCAAGTTTAAAAGTATCTTTTACTCATAATGGAATTTTTAATTAAAATTAAAAAAAAAGTCTTCACACTGTAAAACAAAGTTGTATTTGAAGGCTAGTTTCAGGTAGGGTAAGGTACCCAATTGTTGTCAGGTTGAGGCGAACTTCAGGCTTTGAGAAAGAAATTAGTGTTAAAAAATTTGTGTGTGATAAACGAAATAATATTATATAAATTGCAAATTTAAAAGGAAAATAAATGCTTAGCTTCATTAACCTTAATACTTATTAAAAACTGAAAAAAATTAAAAATAAACGCGTGAGCGTAAAAATGAAATTCTTGACAGGTTTGACGCAATTCTTGGTAGGCGTTGACCAAATTCTTGGCACCCTAGACGTATGAAAGTGAAATGATTAAGGAATCATAATAAATTGAACTCTAATAGTGTAACTAAGAAGTTAGATAAATATTTTTCAGAAATGAATTTTCTTTGTTATGAGTATCTATGGCTTTTAACTTCCTTTTTCTAGTAAATCTTTTAGCAGAATCAGTAGGATAGATAATGTTCAAAAATTGATTCTCTTTACTCTTAGACTCTTTGATTTAAAACTTTTTTCTTTTCATATCTTCTTTGGCTTTTTCTGAAATTACTTTCTGCCGTTTTTATTCTTGTTTTTAAACATCTTTAATTTTAGCTTCAATACCTTTGACTTAATTTTGCTTAATTCCTCATCTCTGCATAACCAAGGTGTTGAAGCATATATGATTTTTCCCTCCATTCTCCTCCCTTGTAGGTTTTAGGTTGAGGATAACGCAAATAATTTTGTATATTTCCGTTTTTTAAATATTTTTAAGCAATTTCTTGTGCCTTTTTATGTGAAATCGCTTTGCAACTGAAATCTACATGTTCGTGTAATTTTTTATCATTTGCATACTGACTTGAAATCTGGTTGCAAAACACTTATTTTCTCTCTGCACTGTTTAAATCAGCCTTATCATTATCTAAGAAATTTTTAAAAGTGTAAGAATTACATTCATAAATTTTTTTCGTGAATGTAATAACAGTCTTTTTTGTTTGAAAGACTAATTGTAAGTGATGCATTAGACTGATTTGTGATTAAATGTACAACTGCTAAGTAGTCCATTTTCTCTTATTTCTACATCACAGATATACTATAATCACATTGCAGACATCTCATTATATCGTTTTTGCTTTTACTTTTATTTCCATTCTTACTATTATTAAACAGAAAACAAACATAACCTTTCGTTTTTGAATTGCCAAGAACAGAAATCATTGCAGGATCGTACAAAATTTTTTATTTTTCTTGAAATGCTCTAAAAAGAAAATATTCACTTCTATTAATTACAACGATGCTACGGTAAATTATAAACTGCAATTATCTAAATATTTTCTTTAGTAAGCCTGAAAATGTGCCTCTATTCTCATATTATTTCATAAAAACTGGAGCGGTGTGTCAACTGGAGCAGTGTGTCAACAATTGGAATTAAAATTTAATTTATTGGCTAAAAGTTAAACTTCTTTAAAAAATATTCATTACATTCGCTAATGATTAAACTATTTTGATCAAAATTAATTTTTTTTGAATGAGATTAAGCTGTTTAGTTGTTGGTAAAAAATTGATTAGTTTTTGTTAAAAATTCATCAATTTGATAAAAAATTATTCTATTCAATTAAAAAATTAACTGTTTGGTTAAACTACTTTGTCGGAAATTCTTTAAATCATTTAAGGATTTATCACTTTGACAACTTTATTATCTACCAATTTATATATTTTGTTGTAAATAAGTATTTTTTGGTAAAAAATTATTCTTTTTTATTCAAAATGAATTGGCTTCATTAAAAGTTTAACTAATTTGTTAAAAATTTATTTTACTCTTTATTGCAGATTTCACAAACTTTGCCCCTTTTCACGTTTCTCTACTCAAATGCGATCTGAATTAATAAAACCTGATAAGAAAATCCACATATTTTTTATTGAAAATCCAACTATATTTAGTTAAAATGTGTATTTAAAAATTTTTTGATAAGAATTTATATTTTTCGGTTAAAAGTTATATTGATTCTTTGGAATTTTAGTTTTTTTGGTTCATAAATCCATAGCTTTTTGTACAAATATATTTTTTTGCGTCAAAATGCAACTGTCTGGTTAAAAATTCACTTGCTTGCTTAAAAATTAAACTATTTGGTGAAAAATTAGTTTTTTTTAATTGAAATTTAATTTTTTAGCTGA
>JAUELO010039796.1:0-10393 GCA_032357855.1 Amphibolips quercusostensackenii | reverse complement strand
AGAGGACAACGGCAGATGCCTAGTGCCTAATGCCTAGTGCGCCTAGTGCCTAATGCCTATCTGTGGGCGTTCTAGGAAACTCTTATGTTTACTCAATTGCTCAGCACAAAAGCATAAATACAAGCATTAAAGCTGGATTAAACTCAATTTTTTATGAAACCATAGAAAACAAATATTTTCTAGATTTTTCATTTACTAAAAGCTTTTTATCGAGCGATTTCTGCTCTATTTGAAAGTCATAAATATTATTGGTTTTAATTATGTATTATTTATTAGTAATTAATTTAGGAAGGACTGCAAAATCCCGAAAAATAAAATTCAAGAATTGGAATATAACGGAATAATAAAAATCCTGAATTATAAAATTTCCAAATAATAAAATTCCTGAACAGTTTATAATATTATCGATGTGGAAAATTCCCTAAAAATAAAATTCCTGATAGTATATGATATTACAGAATTTGAAAATTTGCGACAGAAAATCACGTAATTAGAAAATATCGGAACAGAACGGCTGAAAAGTCCCAATACATAAAATTCTTGAAATTGAAGGTTTCCGAATAATAAGATTCCTGACTTTAAAAATTCCTAAATAATACAATTCCTAAACAGTTTATAGTATTACCGAATTTATAAATTCTAGACTGAAAGATGCGAATCATAAAACATCCGAATAGAACGACTAGAAAATCAAAAAAAAAAATCAAATTCCCGATTAATAAAATTCCCAAACAGTTTTTAATATTACCAAATTTGATAATTCCCTTCAGAAAATTACCGAATTATAAAACATCCGAACAGAACGACTGAAAAATATACCAAAAAAATTAAAATCTCGAATAATAAAATTCTCAACAGTTTGTAATATTACTGGATTTGATAAATCCCTTCAGAAAATTACCGAATTATAAAGCATCCGAACAAAACGACTGAAAAATCCTTTAAAAAATCCGAAATTGAAAAATTCTCGAACAGTTTATAATATTACCAAATCTGAAAATTCCCGATTCATAAAACATCCAAACAGAACGACTGAAAACATCCAAAAAATAAAATTTCCGGATTGAAAAATTCCTGAACCGTTTATAATATTACCGAATTTGAAAATTTCCTACAAAAAATTACCGAAATATATAAAACATCCGAACAGAATGACTGAAAAGTAAAAAAAATTAAATTCATAAATTAGGAAATTCCCGAACAGTCTATAATATTACCGAATTGAAAATTTTGCAACAGAAAATTAACAAATTCTAAAGCTTGTGAACAACAAAACGACTGAAAAATTCCCCCAAAAAATTCTCAAATTGGAAAATTCTCAAACAGTTTATAATATCACCCAATTTACAAATTCCCGAAATATAAAACATCCGAACAGAACAACTAAAAAATCCAAATAAATCAAATTCCCGAATTTGAAAATTTCCGAACAGTTTATAATCTTACCGAATTAGAAAATTCCCAAAAAATAAAATTTCTGAAAGTTTATGAAATTACTAAATTTGAAAATTCCTGACAGAAAATTACCGAATTACAAAACATTCGAACAGAAGAACTAAAAAATTCAAAAAAATAAAATTCCCGAACTAGAAGATTCCCGAGCAATTTATATTATCGACGAATTTAAAAATTCCCTACAGAAAATTACCACATTATAAAACATACTAACAGAACGAGTGAAAATCCAAAAAAATAAAATTCTCGAATTGGATGATTTCCGAACAGTTTATGATATTACCGAATTAAAAAATTTCCTACAGAAAATTAACGAATTATAAAACATCCGAACAGAACAACTGAAAAATGCCAAAAAAAAAAACAAAGTTCCTAAATTAGAAAATTCCCGAACAGCTTATAATATTACCAAATTTGAAAATTCTCTACAGATAATTACCAAATTATAAAACATCCGAACAGAATGACTAAAAAATCCCCAAAAAATAAAATTTGTAAATTAGGAAATTCCCGAACCGTTCATAATATTACCGAATGAAAAAATTTGCGACAGAAAATTACCAAATTCTAAAGCATCCGAACAAAACGACTGAAAAATTCCCCAAAAAAATTCCCAAATTGGAAAATTCTCGAACAGTTTATGATATTACCAAATTAAAAATTCCCGAATTATAAAACATCCAAACAGAACAACTAAAAAATCCAAATAAATCAAATTCCCGAATTTGAAAATTCCTAAACAGTTTATAATATTACCGAATTTGAAAATTACCTAAAAGTAAAATTTCTAAAAGTTTATAAAATTACTGAATTAAACCGAACAGTTTATAAAATACCGAATTTGAAAATTACCCACAGAAAATTACCGAAGCATAAAGCATCCGAACAGAACGACTGAAGAATCCCAAAAAAATAAAATTCTTAAATTGTAAAATTCCCGGACAGTTTATGATATTACCAAATTAAAAAATTCCCGACAGAAAATTACCGAATTCTGAAACATCCGAACGAAACGACTGAAAAACCCCAAACAATAAAATTCCCGAGTTGGAAAATAACCGAATAATAGAATTTTTAAATAATGAAATCCCTGAATTATAAAATTCCAAATGATAAAATTCTAGAACAGTTTATAGCATTACCGAATTCGAAAATCCCCGGACAGTTTATGATATCACCAAATTAAAAAATTACCTACAGAAAATCACCAAATCATAAACATCCGAACAGAACGACTGAAAATCCAAAAAAAAATAAAATTCCCAAATTAAAAAAAATCCCGGACAGCTTATGATATTACTGAATTTAAAAATTCCCGACAGAAAATTACTAAATTCTAAAACATCCGAACAAAACGACTGAGAAATCCCAAAAAATGAAATTCCCGAATTAAAAAATAACCGAATAATAAAATTTATAAATTATAAAATTCCTAAATGATAAAATTTTTGAGCAGCTTGAAATATTACTGAATTGGAAAATTCCCGGCAGAAAATTACCGAATTCTAAAGCATACCGAATAAAGCGACTAAAAAATCCCCTCGAAAAAAATCCCAAATTGGAAAATTCTCGAACAGTTTATAATATTACCAAATTTAAAAATTCACGAATTGTAAAACATCCGAATAGAACAACTAAAAAATCCAAATAAATAAAATTCCCGAAATGGAAAATTCCCGAACAGTTTATAATATTACCGAATTAGAAAATTACCCACAGAAAATTACCGAGTTATAAAGCATCCGAACAGAACGACTGAAAAATCCCAAAAAAAAAATAAAATTTCCAAATTGGAAAATTCCCGGACAGTTTATGATATTACCGAATTTAAAAATTCCCGACAAAAAATTACCAAATTCTAAAACATTCGAACGAAACGACTGAAAAACCCCAAACAATAAAATTCCCGAGTTGGAAAATAACCGAATAATAGCATTCCCGAATAATTAAATCCCTGAATTATAAAATTCCAAATGATAAAATTCTAGAACAGCTTATAACATTACCGAATTCGAAAATCCCCGGACAGTTTATAATATTACTGAATTTGAGAATTCTCAACAGAAAATTACCGAATTTTGAAACATCCGAACAAAATAACTGGAAAATACCTAAAAAATAAAATTCCCGAATTCGAAAATAACCGAATTATGGAATTCCCGAATAATAAAATTCCTTAATTATAAAATTCCCAAATAATAAAATTCCTGAACAGCTTATAGCATTACTGAATTGGTAAATTCCTTACAGAAAATTACCGAATTCTAAAGCATCCGAAAAAAACGACTGAAAAATTCCCCCCAAAAAAATCTCAAATTGAAAAATTCTCGAACATCCAAACAGAATGACTGGGAAATCCCAATAAATAAAATTTTCGAATTAGAAAATTCCCTAACAGTTTATAATATTATCGAATTTCAAAATTACCTACAGAAAATTACCAAATTGTAAAACATCCGAAAAGAACGACTGAAAAATCCAAAAAAATAAAATACCCAAATTGGAAAATTCCCGAACAGTTTATGATATTACCGAATTTGAAAATTCCCCACAGAAAATTACCGAATTTTGAAACATCCGAACGAAACGACTGAAAAATCCAAAAAAATAAAATTCCCGAAAATAAAATAAATTTACCAAATAATAAAATTCCTGAACAGCCTATAATATTACCGCATTAGAAAATTCTCGTAAAATAAAATTTTCGAAAGTTTATAAATTTACTGAATTTGAAAATTTCTGACAGCAAATAACAAAATTATAAAACATCAAAAAAGAACGACTGAAAAATCCCAAAAAATTAAATTCCCGAATGGAAAATTGCCGAACAGTTTTTAATAGTAACGAATTTGAAAACTCCTGAATAATAAAATTCCCGACAGAAAAATGCCAAATTATAAAATATCCGAACTAGAAAATTCCCAAATTCGGCGTCTTGAAATTCAAGATGACTAGTCCAATAGTTTTCATAAGCTTAGCTAGTCGTCCGGAATTTTTGGGACAACTAGCAATATTATTTATTTAATAAAACCATAATATTTAAATATTCTTATTAAAGAAAATTTTTTCAATGTTTAAAATTTTTTCCATTCGAGCCTAATAACATTTTTCAAACAAACTTTACGAGATTCAATTCAGCACTGGTTTATCTCGAATTTTTTTCTCACTTATTTTTTTTTAATAAGCAATTCAGTTTTTGAGACCGTTTTTTGTAATTTTTCAAATACCATGCACATTCTCAAAGAAATTTTTCATTCAGAAATATATAATTTTAATTATTGTTGTTTCAAATTAAAACAATAACTTTTTTAAAACTGTCAACATTTACGACAATTTTTTCTTAAATATAAATAATTTATTATTTTATTTTTAATAAATAAATAATGTTTATTACAAAACAGCTTTCTTAATGGTTTGAATTCCGGAATTTTTTGGTTTAGATATTTTATGATTCGGCAATTTTCTGTCGTGAATTTTCCAATTCGGGATTTTCATATTTTCGCAATTTTATAAAATTGGGAATTTTGCTATGTCGGAAATTTCACTTTTTAGGATTTTTTAATCTTCCCAAAAATCGCGTTAAAAAAATCATTTAAAAAACATGTGCGCTTACAACAACAAAAATTTTTCTTACATCTTCTCCGAACCTAATAAAATTTTCCGAAGAAACTTTGCAAAAAAACACTTAATAATTATGAATTCGATTTTTAAAAATGTTTTTTTGTATTTTATTTTTAACTTTATCAACATTTTTTATCCAGAAATACATTTTATTTAATTATTATGAAAAATAAGTGCGCCACGCACGAAAAAAATGCTCTCTACAATTTTTCCGAATGTATTAAAATTTTCCAAAAATACTTTGCAGAATTCATTTCTGCACTGATATATAGCGAAATTTTTTTACAAATTTTTAAATAAAAAATTTGATTTTCGAGAACGGCCTTTGTATCTTTTTTTTTTAATTCTAACAACATTTTTCATCAAAAAATATATTTTTTTAATTATTATTTTAATTCAAAGAATAATTAAACAAAAATTCAAACATAAAAAAAATTCTGTAATAAAAATATTTGATTAATGTATTTTTAACTAATAAATAATAATAAAAATAATTTAATATTTATGCCTAAGATTTCTTATTTCGTGCTTTTGAGCAACGATTGGAAAATCCGGAAAAAGAAATATTAGAAATAGAAAATTCCAAAAATCACAAAATTATCGAAATATAAAAATAATATAATTCCCGAACAATTTATAAATTATCGAATTAAAGCATATCCTACAAGAAATTGACGAATTATAAAATATCCGATGCTGCAAAATTACCGGCAATAAAAACTATCGAATTAAAACAATTTAAAAAATTGTTTTTGTTTAATATATCATATTTATTCATTAAAATTATTATAAAATAAACATGTTATACATAATTTTTTTTGGATGTTCAATATATTCATTTTTTAATAAAAATATAAATTGAACATTAAAAAAAATTTCTTTGGTAAAAATATTTCGTCACAGTATTTTTAATACATAAATAATATTGATATTATATAATTCGGAAATTCTCTGTCGCATATTTTATAATTCGGAAATTTGCAAATTCGTTAGTTTTACAAACTGTTTCGAAATTTCATCAGTCAGGAATGTTTCAATTGGAATTTTTATATTTCGGCAATTTTGTAATTTCGAGAATTCCCAATTTCAATTCTTTTTTTTTCTTCAATTTTGAACAGTGGAAAATTAATTTCTTTTCTATTTATAACAATTGATTATTCAATTTTTAATTTTTTACAATTGAATTTTAATCTGTTGAAAATTCAATTATTAATTTTCTTTGATTTTCAGCAGTTTAAAATTTAAATCAATTCTTAATTCAATTCTCAATTTTTTCAAATTTTAACATTTAAAGTTTCTATTGTTGATAAATCAATTATCTTTTTTTGTTCAATTTTCAACAGTTTTAAATTCAATTTTCTTCATTTGTTAACAAATGAATTCTCCGTTTTCTTTAATTTAAAACAATTGTATTTTCAAAAGTTGGAAATTAAATTATCAACAGTAGAAAATTTAACTGTTGAAGATTTGAGAAAATTCATACTTCAATTTTCAACTCCAATTCAATTGTCATCAATTTTCAACATTTGAGGTTTCTGTTGTTAATAATTCAAAAATCAATTTTTGTTCAATTTTCAACAGGTAATAATTAAATTTTTTTTTCAACAGTGGAAAATAATTTTTTTTTATTTTCAATAGTTAAATACTCAATTTTTAATTTTCCTGAAATTTTGACAATTGAATTTTCATCGGTTGAAAATTCAATTATTAATTTTCTTTAATTCTGAACAATGTAAACTTAAATTTCCTTTAATTTAAAACAATTTAATTTTCAGTTTTCTTCAATTTAATACAATTAAATTTTTAAATTTTGCAAAATGAATTATCAACAGTAGGAAATTCAACTGTTGAAGATTGGGAAAAATTCATAATTCATTTTTTAACTCTAATTAAATTCTCAATTTTGCTGATAAATCAATTATCAATTTTTATTCAATTTTCAACAGTTAAAAATTAAATTTTTTGATCAGTTGAATATTCAACTTTCAGTTTTCCTGAATGTTTAACAATTGAATTTTCATCTGTTTAAAATCCAATTATTAATTTTCTTCATTTTTAAAAAGTTTAAAATTCAATTTTCTTCAATTTTCAACAATGGTATTTTCAATTTACTTCAATTTGAAACAATTGCATTTTCAAACGTTGAAAATTGAATTATCAACAGTAGTAAATTCAACTGTTGAAGATTGGAGAAAATTCATAATTTATTTTTCAACTCGAATTCAATTCTCGATTGTCTTCAATTTTTAACATTTAAATTTGCTGTTGATGATAGAACAATGATCAACTTTTATTCAATCTTCAACAGTTGAAAATTAAATTTTTTCATCAGTTGAATATTCAACTTTCAATTTTCCTGAATTTTTAAATTATTGATTTTCTTCAATTTACAAAAGATTACAATTCAATTTTCTTCAATTGTCAACAATTGAATTTTCAGTTTACTTGAATTTAAAACAATGGCATTTTCAAATGTTAAAAATTAAATTATTAACAGTCGAAAATTCAACTGTTGAAGATTGGAGAAAATTCAAACTTCAATTTTCAACTCGAATTCAATCCTCAACTGTCTTCAATTTTCAAAATTTGAGGTTTTTACTGTTGATAATTCAATTATCAATTTTTGTTTAATTTTTAAAAGTTAAAAATTAAATTTTTTCATCAGTTAAAGATTCAATTTTCTTGAATTTTCATCTGCTGAAAATTTAATTCACAATTTTCTTCAATTCTCAAACAGTTTAAAATTCAATTTTCTTCAATTGACAACTAGTGAATTTTAAGTTTTATTGAATTTAAAACAATTAAAGTTTCAAATTTTTTAAACTGAAAAATCAACAGTAGAAAATTCAATTGTTGAAGATTGAAGAAAATTCATAATTTAATTTTCAACACGAATTCAATTATAAATTGTCTTCAATTTTCAACAGTTCAGGTATCTGTGGTTGATAATTTAATTATCATTTTTAGTTTAGTTTTCAACAGTCGAAAATTAAATTTTTCTATTTTGATCTACTAAATAATCAATTTTCAACAACTGAATTCTTATCTCTTAAAAAATTAAATTATTAATTTTCTTTAATTCTCAATAACGTGAACTTAAATTTTCTTTGATTTAAAACAATTTAATTTTCATTTTTCTTCAATCCAATACAATTAAATTTTCAAATATTGAAAATTGAATTATCAGCAGTAGAAAATGCAGTTGTTAAAGATTGGAAAAAATTCATAATTTAATTTTCAACTCGAATTCAATTCTCAATTGTCATAGATTTTCAACACCAATTTTCTTAAATTTTCAACAATTAAATTTTCAACTGCTGAAAATTCAATTCACAATTTTCTTCAATTCTCAAACAGTTTAAAATTCAATTTTTTTTTTTAATTGCCAACAACTGAATTATCAGTTTTCTTAAATTTTAAACAATTAAATCTTTAAGTGTTGAAAATTAAAAAAATTGAATTATGAAAGGAAAAAGTTCAACTCTTAAATACTGAAGAAAATTGATAATTGAATTTTCAACTCGAATTCAGTTCTCAATTGTCCTTAGTTTTCAGCAGTTAATGATTCAGTTTTCATTACTCTTCCATTTTCATCAATTAACATTTTAATTAAATTATCAATTTTCTTAAACTTTCAACAATTGAATTTATATCTTTTACAAATTCACTTATTAATTTTCTTTAATTATCAATAGTCTAAAATTCAATGTTCAATTTTTTCAAATGCCAACAATTGAATTTTCAGTTGTGGTCAATTTGAAACAAATCAATTTTCAAATGTTGGAAATTGAGAAAAAATTAAAAATTGAATTATGAACATTAGAAAATTTAGCTGTTGAAGATTGAAGAAAATTGATAATTGAACTTTCAATAGTTTAAAATTCAATTATCAACTTTTTTCAATTTTGTTAACAGTTGAGGTTTCTACTGTTGATAATTAATTAATGAATTTTCTTTAATTTTCAATAGTTAATAATTCAATTCTTTCCTATTTTCAATAGATGAATATTTAATTTTTTTTAAATTTTCAACAAATGAGTTTTCATCTGCTCAAAATTCAATGATCGATTTCCTTCAATTTTCAACAAATGCATTTTTGGTTAAAATTATGAATCTTTAACTAAAAAAGTTATTTAAGGAAAAAAGATCTAATTTTCAACTAAGTAAATAAATTTTTATTTCAAAAAGATGAATTCTGAATAAAAAATAGACTAGTTGATATTCTATCTAAAAAATATTTAATTTATAATCTAAAAAAGTCGATTTAAAATAGACTACTTTCAACATGAGTTGAATTTTCAGCCAAGAAAGATTTTTCAGTCAAGCGAGAAACAAAACTGCTGCAGTAATAGTAAGCTATTTTCACAAATGAAGAATCATCGTTATTCAATTTTATATTGCAATTAAAAAAATAGGCGCTCTCTTGAATAAATTCCCTTAAAAAAAAATTATTTCATATAAAATTTTAATCATGAAATTATCAGAAAATTAAAAAAAGATATTTACCATTAACATTAATATTACGATATATAACTCTAAAATTAAAGTCTGAAAAATATAGCGTCTTTCACTATACTAAATATCCCAGATGAAATATTTCTTCAAATATCGATGCTCTCTGCGTGACGAAAATTTCATTACGAAACATGAACGACCATTATTCTTCTGGCAGATTATATCTAATATTGAACGCCATAAAAACTTTGCAGTTTAAATACCTAATTTCACATCCATGAAAATAGATAAAAAATATCCTTTAACTTTCCAAAAATTACGTCTTTATTTTTCTTGTCAAACTTTCATTATTATAAGTTTACTACATCCTTAGATTAGAAAAAAACAAATTCTTAAGACTGTTTTCGTGCCGATTGTAAATTTTTTAAGGCCATGTAATACTTACCAGGTTCTTCATTACCTTAAGGTACTTCCTAGGATTTGATTTTTAGCCCATGGATTACAAATGACAACTTTTCTCCTACAAGGATGAATTGTTTGATGTAATATTTCTATCACATAATCTAAAGGGCAAAATACAATCCCGCTTAGAGCCTTTTTTTCAAACAATGGTCTTTTTTTAATAAATCGATAATGTGCTGGAATTATGCGCCTGGGGACGAGCAGCCCACCACCAAAAGAGTACTCATGATAAGCCAAAAAAAGGCGCTCCCCTGTTTTCGGTTCATTATGGGTTATGTAATATTTTAACCGCATAATCTAAAGGGCAAAACACAATTCCGCTGAGGGCCTTTTTTCGAAAAATGGTCGTAGTTTTTTTTTTAATAAATCAAAAATATGCTGGAATTATGCGTCTGGGAAC
>JAUELO010039788.1:0-10394 GCA_032357855.1 Amphibolips quercusostensackenii | reverse complement strand
ATGTGATCTATTAAAAGTAATAGTGTAGATATACATAGGCGAGTAATCTTTGCCAATAAAATGGAAGAGTTCAAAAAGATAGTGCGGATCTTCATTACTGAATAGGCTATAAAGCAAGTTACCCATAAAAAATTGTCTTCTTTTAGCAACGTTTAGTAGTCCTGCTCTTTCTCTATATTGGGTAATATGTTCACTTTTTGGGATGTTATAGATAAACTGAATGCAAGCATTAGGCGTACGCTCATTCTTGGCATTCAGCTCATCAGTAATATCAACATATACCACAAAGCCGTAGTTAAAGATAGAGTGGATCAGGCTTTTAATTAAAAGGATACGCGTTGGAGCAGGCAGTGATTATTTATTCCTGTTAATCTGTTGAAAAACTCTAGAGGTTTTTCCTTGAAATATTCGCAACTTTTTTATTTTAAATGAAAGAGCGATTAAGAATATACTATAAATTTTTCACAGATTCCACATAGGACATGAGACGATCATCGATCAAGAGAGGAGGTAAGGTTGCAATTGTTGCAAGTGGCGGAAATCTATATATTGTTTATAACTAGGCCGAGAACAATTTGCACGAAAAAAATTTTGTACGAATAGCTGAATTTTTTTGGTACACGTAAGCACTTCGTTTAAATTATTTAAAATAATTTAAAATTTCAAATCAACTTTGGATTTTTTTTAACGTTTCAACATCTCTTCAACTTACTTAATTTTTTCAAAGAATATTAGGTGTACCATTGATAATTTATGTAATCAAATTCAATAATTTAACTCAAAAATCAAATTTTTTAAATAGAAAACTTAAAATTGCATGGTTTAAAGTTAAGTTATGTTGTTTGGTTTTGATTATTTACTTTATTATAACTGATTCTAAATAAACAGTCATATATTTCTGAATATTAAGTAATTGTTCCTTTTCTTAATTGAAAAATTTTAAATAGATTGGTTTGGAAATTGAATATTTTACCCTGAAACAATGTTTGCAATTCAATAAAAGCCTTTAGTTATAAATATATATTATTTTGTAGATATTTTGAATTTAAAAATAGTTTATAAAGTTTTAATCGGGTTCATTTGATAAGACCTTAAAGAACAGTTCAATTTAAAAAATCAACAATTATCTTGTATTCACAGTTGATTAACGACAAATGTTTTTTATCCAGAATCTTTTATTTCAAAAGCTTTTAATTTTTAATTGTGTAAGCATTCAATACTGCATTTAAAATTTTTTAAAATTAAAATAGCTTGAAAATTAAAATCTGAAATGGAAAATTTTTTAAGACGAAGATATTCAAATTATGCATTTTGAACTGAATGATATGATAATTAAAAAAATAAAAATTCAACTAATTATTTGAAAAATGGTTGAAATCAAAGCTGGACATATTTTTTTTTGGAATAATTGTAAAACTCGCGATAAGAAAATTAATTTACTGTCATTTTCCGGTCTAGCGACCACCTTAATTTATGCGTGCATGCAGAGTACAGTGTTTACTTAAAATTTAACGAAACAAAGGTCAACCTAAACCTTCTAATAGTTAGAAGCCAGAGAATGAAAGAAACAGATCGTGAAGTCGGATGAGCATGTTTGCATGTGTTTCTCCTAGATGGGAAAGTGGTGGAGGCTGAAAAATCTCACAATCCGGAAAATCTGATTTTTTGTTGCTGAGGTAAGTTCACTGTATAAGAGCTAACAGAGTGGCGGCCCTATTCCTGGTGTTCCTCGTGGCAGACTATCCTATTCTTGAATAGGTTATTTTTTCAAAATCATTATTGACTAGTGATGCGTCTTTCTGTTGCCAAGTCTACTGTTCATGCCAGAAATAGGTGTCCTTCTGCCAGGTCCATGTCTCCTCTTGCAAGAGGTGATCTTCCTTCTAGATCTATTGCTCCTCCTGCAAGGCGTTCTTCTGGAGACCGAAATGAATACGGACTTAAACAACTAAGATTTATTTGGATTATTTCCTTCAGGCATACGAAGCGGAGATTCGAACTTCGAAAATACATGTTTCCTGACAATAAACCAATTGTAATGGTAAGAGGTCGAATGTTGGCCCAAAAACAAATTGTTTCATCAACAACAAATAGGCGTCTTTGGAAAGTCATTAAGCTTTTGCTGAAATCTATAGATATCAAAATAACAGTAAAAGATGAACAAAAATAAACATGGCAAACGACAAGGTTATCACATTGACCTCAGAAGAAGTTACTGGCAGCCCAGTAGGGCCTTGCCGCTTCATCAAAGGCTTAAAATGTTTAATGCAGCTGGTAATTACAATAAGGTATTAGTGTTTTTATAAATATTTTTGTCTGTCTCTAGTCTGTCTATATTCTGTAGTTTGTATGCAGTCGGTCTCTAGTCTGTAGTCTGTCTGCAGACTGTAGGCACAATAATTTTCAAAAAAATCATAAGATGAAATTGTGATTTGTCATATTCGCATTTGTTTTACAATAACAAATAAATTTTAAAAATAATGAAAATTTCAATTTCCACTATATGAAACACTAAATTGAAAAATACATAAAAATTTTTCAATAAAAAAGATCTATAAATTTATTTCCAATTATTTTTGTAAGAATACGTAGTTTTTGTTTTAGTAGAGAAAAAATAACATTAAAATAATCTTTTTCTCAGAACGACACATGATACAATAAACTTTTTTAACGACAATTACATTAAACGAAAGGTCACTTAGGATGAATAACACAACTATTTTTTTTAATGTTAACAAACTATGCATAAATCATTTTAAAACTGATATACAATTATTTCGTACTTGTCTACGGAAACGACCAGACAGGTTCTTCATTTAACGTTCAAAAGACGACTGGCTGAATCAGAGCCCAAATGGAAGAGTCGATGTCAGATAAGTAAAATTAAAATAAAGCAATTTACTTCATAAAATATATCAATCATTCCGGACATTCCGCCCGCTTTACTCGCACAAAACTACAAAAGATTTACACAATTTATTATTGAAAAACTATCATTTTTAAGACAAAAAAATTAAAATTTTTAAGAATGAGACTAATAAAAAAAATTTTAAAAACGATCTAATAAATTAATAGTTTAAACTGTCGTTAAAAGAATAGGCTAGAAATGAATACGTTCAAACATTTAGATAAAACTTATTTAGACGAAATCTTAACATTTTTCTTGGTCTTTGGTAAAACACACAATTTTACTATAGAGCGTTTAAACAAACCACTTGCAGTTCGGAGAGGCACATCGTCCATATAACCATCCGATCCGGGATAAAGCTCAACGACACAAACTGAAGGCCACTTTATAGGTGGTGAATTTTTATGACGGATGAAAGCCAGGTCGACAACTTCAAGTTGTGGATAAGGAGTCATCCACTTTACACGTGGTTGAGGCTTTTTTAAGTTATCAGAAAACCAAAGTTGCCAGAAATGCTGACGCATCTGTTGCAACAATCTCCATTGAGATAAGCGATTCGAGGCAATTTCAATGTCACTTGGCTCAAGGATACTGTCGAGAGATTCTCAAATCAAAAAATGACTCGCAGTAGAAGCCGTAAGAGCATCAGGATCGTCAGACATGGATAGAAGAGGTCCTTAATTTAGACAGGCCTCTAATTGCACCAGAAATGTGCTCATTTCCTCGTATGTAAGGGTAGTGTCTCCAACGACTCGCCGAAGGTAGTGTTTAGCTTACTTCACTGCTGCTTATTGAATTCCCTAAACCTATGTCGCACCTAGGGGATTGAATCGCCACTCTGTGCTATAAGAAGCGAAACACGAATTTGAAAGGTTTGACTTCTTTGAAGCTGCTAAAAACATCTAAGTTCAATATCTACTTTAACGAAGTTTGTACTTTCATCGCAGGTCGAGGTGGCACAAATTTCACTTGAAGAAATAAATCTGTAGTAGGCAGCTAAAAAGGCATCAGCAGTACAGTCCGATACAGCTTTTAAATAGACAGCTCGAGTAGAACAGCAAACAAAGACTGTGATGTAGCCCTTACATGACTGATAACCTGAGATAACTCTTAGTTGTTTGCAGTTGAAGTTTCAAAGCTTAATGTCGTAGGCATAGTAGACACCTATGAATGAAAGCCTTTACAACCGACCGACCACATAGAGTCCAGTAGGTCTGCCTTAAGGTTCCGTGAGTGAGCTGGACACCACCATGAAGAAAATGTTTATGATAATAATCGATAAAAAAAGTTGTTACTGTTAAACCAGAGCTTAGAATAAAAGGGTGTATCTCATCAGGATCTAAGTGACAAACGATCTAGCTTACTTTTAGAAAAAAGACCTTCCCAATAATGAAGCCTTGATGTCTGTTTCAAAATAGAATTGCTGTTCGTGTCAAATCCAATCTTGGCGACTTTGTTTTAATTTTTAAAGGTAAAAGAAATAATGACTTTAAACAGAATTGTTGGAAATGATGTTGGCTAAATTGTTGTAACCAGGCAGACGCTTGTAGAAGATTATTTAAAGAAGAGTAGCGATTGACAAGCACCCATATATCTGAAACACAGCTAGAAGTATAAATGCTTATTGTTCACTCTTCTAAATTTAGGCAAGCGTGACTGATAAATCGCACTATCGATGAATGGTAACATCCAACTCAATAATTTTTTGAACGCGATGCATAAGTCGAACGGGAAGAACTGCTCTACACATTGATAAGCGGGGTAGCGATACCTGTTTTAAGGGAGCGACCTAAGTCTTTGGAATCAATAGCGAAACTGACTTGGTATCAGAATCAAAGGTCACAAAAAGGTATACTGCTGCAGCGAAAGCTCTCTTTAAACCAACGGAGAATCTATGCAGTTTATAGAAACCAGAAAATGGAATTAATTATATCTTACCAGGCACTTCAATTGATGATATGTCACAAAGACTGTCTTGATATGCAGGCCAGCGTTGGCAAGCCTCTTTCGAAAGAGGATCATCCTAGGAGATCTTAAAAAGCCAGAGAGTTTAAGTAGGGATCTTAGCTGTTATTACAACAGGACTCAACCATCCTAGCAATTTAAACAGCTGAGCTATCTAACTCAAACCAGTACGTTTCGTGATGACATCTGTCGCTGTAATGGATTCTGTGAAGAAATTACCTCTATGAAGTTATCTGCACGTGTGATTACATCCATAATGTAACCCTTTTGATATAAAACTGTTATCCCATGATGTAAAACTTTAGCTGCTTTTAGATAATATACACAACCATGAATGGCGAGTTGTTGAATGCAACGGAATACAAGAAAAGGAGCACAAGCAACCCGTATGTAACCGTGGTGAGACGAAATGTTTAAACTAAATCATTTAGCGATTTTCTAAGCAGGGTCAGCGAAAGATCCGATTGTCTCTGTGTACTCGGAATTGTCGGTACATTTTCTCTGCGTCAGCACATAGATCTGTACAGAAACATTGGCAACGAAACAAAATGTCCATTAGATTTGGGACAAGTATGGCTCCAGTGTGCAAGCATTTATTGAGCGAAACTCCATTCTTAGTCTTCTGAGATCTATTGAAGACAAAGCTCAACTGAGTAGTGGCGCTTGATTCATGCAATATCTCGTGATGTAAGAGGTGAAAGGTGCAAAAAGAGTCACGACGAATTAAAGACTCAGTAAAAAGCACTATGCGGCCAAGAATTTTGCATTTCGTGCGAAATTTCTCATAGGGCTTCGAATACTAAGCGTAGCTCGCAAGGCGACGTTCCATGCGCCGAAGCATTCATAGACTGGCTGATAGGAATTGACAAATGATGATATTTTCTCCTCTATCTAAAGATGAACAGCATATCGTCCTTTAGGAGTGCGTAAATAGGTTGACACGAGGAAATCCTTACACTTCTGTTCTTCAGACGTCAGTATGGGTTTCGAGAACGTCTTGTTCCTTCCAAAACCTTTGGAGGTCAAAGGTTACGATGTTTTGTAAAAAATGCATGAATTTCTAGTACTGAATAAGGCTTTTTCGTTGATTTAAGACAGACGTCTGCTCCACTAATCACGTCGATCGCTCTTGAGTGGCCAAAATCTGGGTTTGCTAGATTTAAACGTCGAAGATAAGACAAACTTCTATTGCCCTTTTTAAAACGTAGGGGGTATGGAGTAAGATGCGAAAGCGCGAGCGCATATAATAGATACTTTGAGTCCGATTCAAAAAGTGGTGCCAGAATACACGACACCGCACCGTGAGGTAATCAAGAAGTGCGTTCACAAATACTAAAGCACTACTAATTGACTTGACTTTAGTAAAGGCCGCAGGTAATAGACCTCCTGTTCCAGGTCAAGTCACATGATGAATGCCGAGATGATAAACGTTGGTCAACGTACGTTCATCTCCTTGCGTTGAAGGTGACTAATGAGTGATGTTACATGTCGTCACATTTAAATGTAGCATAGTATGATGTTTCTGATCACGTAATCAACACGTTACTAATAAAGGAAATTTCCTCGTTGAATGTTGACGCAGGCAGTAAAGGCATAGTTTTTTTCAAGCTGCTAATTTCTTTTGTTGTATTGCCTGTAATTCATCATTTAAATTCAAATTTAAAGAATCCTTCAAGTCAGTGCGAACCTTACGCTCAAAAAATATGTCAAGTTCTTCGAGTCCAGTAAGTTGGTCAGATAAAAAACTAAGAAATTTGACTAATGGTCGACTTAACATTTAAGCGCCTTAAGAGCCTTTTAATTTTTTTCAAAGGTGTTGACTATATTCTTTAAATTCGCAGCTGATTCCGACTTCAGAGGCTTTATGAAAAGAAGAATAGGCATAATTTTCGTTTCTAACTGGAATATTCTTGAGTAGCTAAGCAGGCTCTCCTGTTAAATTTATTTTCAAATGAGTTAGTTTGAAAAAATCCGCTATTTCTGTATTTTTAGCTGTCAGCGAATTAAACAGGACCAAAAAATTCAACCACTTGGTACAATTTCCAGAGAACGTCTGTAAGGTAATTTTTGAAAATGACCTAGCAGAAGATAATAAGATATGCTAATTCACGCTCATTTAAGTTAGATTTTTGTACTAAGGCACGAACGTTAATTGCATCGAAGAATTTGTCCTTGTCAACTTAATGCTATTCTTCTGTTTAGATGCAGTTGCTATTTCAAAAATATGTTACTTCTTTCTCCAAAGGTGCTTTCAATAACTCAAGATGCTGTTGCTGGAGCTTTAAGTAATTTGCTTCGAGCATCTCTAATCGTGCACGGAGCATACCGCGTGTGTGTACTGTAGGAACCAATTGGAATAGATTTTTTATTTGACTAGCAAGTTTCAGTTGCTCAAGAAGGCATAGCCGTTGTCCTGAAAGTTGATTAATAAAAGTTTACGAAGTGTATTTTTTGACTCGAGACTAATACACTAACAAATTCTTGCAGGTCATAGTTAAAAAAAGAAAAGAGACAGTTGACGTCATCGAAATGTCTGACTTGACAACATTTAGTAATGATCAAGAACGAAATTAATCAATTCTATGAGTCACACCAATTATTGCGAAATATATGTTAATTAAATTATCGAAAGTCATTGCATGAGGCTCACTCAAAACACGAATCGTCCCGTGTGATTCGCAGGTGAAAACATTATTTGGCTGCCAAGGGTACACGCGTGCCGAGAAATTACGTACACTGACACGGAGCGTTACACAATTGTTAAAAACAAACTGCCGAAACCAAAAAAAGGATTAAAATTAATGCCTTGAAATCATTGTATCACGAGGCACATATGTTTATTGCACTTGCGAACTACCCAGAATGTACGCTTCACATTATCCAGCTCGAAGGACGAAAAATGTTTGCGAGCGAGAAAAGTTATGTTTATTTAAAAATAGCACAATGTTTCTAAACTTTCATAACGACAAATGCATTAAAGCAAAGGTCATTAAGCATAAATAAGACAACTGATTTTTTAATGCAAACAAATTTCTCTAAAAATTGAGATTGTCTATATATATAAATCATTTTAACACTAGTATACAACTATTTCAAACTTGTCTACCAAAATAACAAGACAAGTTCTCAATTCAACGTTTAGATGACTGACTTTGCTTGCAAAAGGTACGAACAGCTTTCTCTCTTATTCTAACACTCAATAAAAATATATGACCCAACAAAAGAAGAATAAAGATAAAAGAAAAAAACATAGAAGAAAGTTATAGATAATAAAAAAAAATTTTAAATTAGAATTCCAATAAAATCTATGCATTCAAAATTAAAGTCTGAATGAAAAAGTCAATGTTAAATAAGTAATATTATAATAAAGCAATGTGTTTAATGAAAAATATCAATTATTTCAAACAATTACATTAAAAAACATTTTTTTTCTTACCCTAACTCAATTAACGCTATTTTTAGTTAGTCATTATATTGATTTATGACTTGTTTTAATGAATTTAAAAATCTTAAAAGAAATAGTATCTTTGTATAATACGTCAAAATGTTTATACTTTGTTTTAAAATACCGAATTTTTTCTTAATTGAAGTGAAATATTCGCAGTCATTTGTTATACCTGGGAGACATAAACTTATTTGTAAAGAAAAAGAAAGTGTCTGACTATCTCAAAATTTGGGATAAATAGTATAATATTTATCATAACAAAACTGACAGTCTTTTCTAAAAAAAAAACATAAAAATCCTTTAAAAAATTGTACTGTCGATAGATCATCGTCCAAAAATAAGCTTTTTTTTAAGAGCGTCTTTCGCTTCATCTAAAGAGTAAATAAAGAAAGGTTTAATTTTTTACGTGTATATAGCGTTGTTTGGTCAAAGTGACGTACTCTATATATAATTAAATTATCGTGTAAAATCAAGCGAAAATTAAAATTTAACGTCCTAAGCTGTAGAATGATCCTTTTTATTTGTAATTGCGAAGCCAACTGGAATGTCAAGGAGGCAAGTTCTCATGCTCCTAAGTCATGACGTAATCGCTGTATGTAGGGCTGGGTGCCACGAGGATTACTCAATCTTAACATTAGACGACGTGCCCCCAGATTAAGGGCGGACGCAGCACAGTCACAGAGGGAGTGTCTTAAGAAATACTTTTGGAAGCCAGGTCGAATACCTTAGTATGTAGGAATCGCCGCAAGCAAGGCTCTGCAAGAGTTGCTTTTTATTTTCATAGCTACTCGTAGAACCATCATGACCTACAAAAACAGAAACAAAAATTACGAATGCTTTGTTCCTGCGCCTTTCTTCAATCCACCGGCAAAGGGAGACGGCTTCTCAGGGGCTATCCTACCAAAAGCGATCGAGATTACTATAACTGATGAGAAAAAAACTGTATCAGTGCACAGAATTTGAATGATTGCACAATGCAGCTCTCGAACAGCAGCCAAAGCTTCTCACAAGGGGCCGTAGATATCGCAGCATCGCTTAGAGCAACTGATTTTGCTTGGCCTACAAAAAGAGGCAGAAGGACTTTGGGAGACGTCCCAAATAGTCTATTAATATCTGATACTGTAATCTCAACAGTGCAGACAAATTTGCACCAAACCAAAAGTGCTTTGGCAGTTCTACTTAAGCGCAGAATCGTTATGCAGACAGGTATGGCCTTAATCTAAAAATCCTAGTAACACAGGGGAAGGATTAATGGTTTCGAAGGATGCAACTAAATATATAAGGGGCTACGCAAAAAAGCACCAAGGGTGTGTATTGACGTCGAGGTTGTGCATGCGATTTTGCTTGATATGCTCGGCTCCAGGGACCTTGCTGTTATTAGGGTGAGTCTCAGGGGTAGAAGCGAAGAAAGACTAGAGGTATATATCTCTTCCAATTATTTTCCGAGCGACACTGAGGGCTCTTATTTAATGCTTTCATGAAAACAGGATTCATTTGCTGGTGGGCTGTGACGCAAACTCACACCATGCAGTATTAAGAAGCATGAACATCCACGGACGAGGCAGAGATTATATCAAATACCTAGAGAGGACAAAGCTAGAGATCCTTAGTCGTGACAACAGTTCTACATTCCACACTGTAAACTCGAGCGAGGTTCTCAATTTGAATCTATGCTCGGAAGAACTGAGAAGCAAGATAGTGGGTTGGAAAATCTCTGACTTAGAGTCTCTCTCTGATCACGAATATATCTTGTTTTAGGTAGCCCTAGGAATACTGGCGGTTCAAAAAAATCATAAACCTCAGGAACACATTGTGCGAATTATATAAAGAGGAACCATAGGTGCATTACAGCAGGCCGCGAATTTTCACAAAAGGCTCTGATTACATCATAAAAGAACATTTGGCCCACAAGTACAATTAAATCTAGAAAAGGAGCAGAACTACCCTTAGTGAAAAAATACATATGCAAAAAATTAAGACATTTGCTTGATTTAAAAAGCAAAAATGAATTTTGTTTTGTGATATTAGAATAGTAATTCAGAAATCAATTTTCAGCACTATAGGTTGAAGTACCCC
>JAUELO010039745.1:0-10395 GCA_032357855.1 Amphibolips quercusostensackenii | reverse complement strand
ATTTTTTATTACAAGTTTTAAATATAAGTAGCTAAGGGTAATCATGTTATAAGGTCGAATAAATTCCGTTAGATTTAAACGCATGTTCTTTATTGAAATTAACTTATTTTACATCACAAACTTTGAATAATAATGCATACGATAGAACTATATATTATAAGTAAGAAGGTCAAAGTCAAGCTTATGTGAAAATGTATTCTGAAAAACAGTTACGAATTTTTGTGATTAGGAAACTACCATAGTTTAGTTCGTTTCTACATTTAGAATCATATTTTCACTTATTTTTTAGCACAATCATACCATTTAGTATACCAAAAGTGCTTTAATTAAACTGTTAACTGATCAGTGTGTGATTATATAATATAGTAATTATGATTCAGAAAATGTAAGATTTTCTAAATTTTAATTGCATCAGAAATATTTTAACAGGCTAACTTTACATTTGCAATTATTTTATGCATTTTTTAGTATTTGTTAGCATTGAGTGAAACATTTACATCAAACTTGCATTATTCTATCTTTTTCTTGATTTTTGAGCTAAAAACACGCAGTGATCCTAACTAGCGCTCTGGCCCAATTCTGGAAAGCTAACGATATTGTTACTCACTTCTTTATTTCAAGATGACTTTTTTCCGACAGTCACTCGCTCATAAAAAATTATTAAATTCATAGAAACACAATGAGAGTTTATTTAAAAAAAAAATGAAAAAAGATGTATAAGAAATCTGATTAATGATAATTGAACGTAAATAGAACTCTCGCTTTTATGAACAAATATTGTATGAATATAAAATGATGACAGCTAAAACTTTATAGTTTCACCATCTCATACTTATGTAGGCAGAGAAAAAGAAATTAGTATGCGTAGATAATATCTAACACCTCTTAAATAAGTGTATTTGAAAAACATTTCATACTTTTGGCTTTTCATATTCTGCATATATTACTTGAAATTTGTCATTTCAAGGGCAGTAAACTTTAATTCTCTCTTGAACAGTGACATTACTTGAGAGATAACGTGTAACCTTTTTTCTTACCATAACTTGTTTTTTATGTCATTCACTACTCTATCATTCACTGAAACATTAAAATTACTTTATTGAAGCACTTTTCATTGATAAAAAGAATCCGTCTGTATTATTAATTATTAAAGCATTAAGACAATTCTTTGTTTAGCAACCTGTAACATTTCCTTTAAAGTTTCCAGTAATGAGCGGATTTATACCATTTGCGTCCTTTTTCCTGAATATTCTGAACGCTACTTGAACCTGACCGCATTCTGAGTTACCAGTAGGAAACGACACATGATGTGGTTTTGGGTAAAAGGCTCTTGTTCCCTAGAAATTACATAGATTTATATAAGGTTTAAATTGAATAAAATTATCTTATTTTTATTAGGCTAAGAAGGTTTTCGTTTTATGTAGAAACTGATTATCTGCGATTTCTTCAACTTTTTCCGTTTTAAGACCCCCTGAATTTAAAAAAAAAAACAGATTTCGCGATGGTGTAGGACATACAAACTTCAATCAAGTGCGAAGCGCTATACAGCCCATCAGAATGTATTCGTAAAAGCCAAAGAAATTTTGCCGGGAGAAAATTCACGATGACCGTATTAATGTAGTCGATGGGTTGACGTTTACGTTATAAAAGGTCTATTCATGAATGTGTGGGAAGTGATATGACGTACAGCAAATGTTTTTGTTATATCGCCTAATTTGTTTCGCTGGGTCTGCCTTTTATGATTTCGAAATAAGTAATTTTTCCGCTGACCCCTACCATCATACATGGTTGAAGAACATAATATTCAATTCCTTGTATTTTGTTAATTAAAATACTCATGCTTACCTTTTTATTTGAACACTTATCAATATCTGCAGTTAATTCCAGTATAAGCTTCTGAGCGTTTGCCTCAGCAGTACCCTCTTTATATTGACCACACAAGTTGTCTAAATTCAGAAATTCTTGTCCTCTTGAATTGATGGGAAGGACAAATTTTTGAGCCTAAGAAATATGTCTTTGTTACACATTATTAAATTTTGTATATTCATATAATAAACAAAAAAATACTCATAAAGGCGATGAACTCTGATTAATATCTTCGATCCACGTGATGTTACTTTTGCCTTGACTTTTCTTTAAATACACAAATTCGTTCCGAAAGCCTCCAGAAATCTTACCCGAAAGTAAAGTCAGCGTGTGCTGCCCAGCCTGATATAAAAACAAGAGAATTCATGAAAGATTAACAGACACAGAATTTTTTATCTAAATCACAAAAAAAAAAATCTTTTTGATTAGAAATTACATTTGCTTTATAAGTTTATATACAAAAATAAAAAAAAAGACATATGATTTTTAACATTGTGGAATCGTGTGGCTGTGTTCTACTGAAACACAAGACTAAAAGTCCTTATTACAAAACGCTTTTCATACTGTATAGAAAGAACAGAAAATTGTAGTCAATAACTTATTCATCAGAAAATTGATCCCTTATTGCTAACTAACTTGTATTTGTATATCTATTCCGGTTTGTATTATCATTTTCTTTGTTACATTATGTGTATTTTGTATTCTTATCATATAAATATATATATATATATATATATATTTATTTAACTTTTTGTTTAACGCAAAATGAAATATTACTTTAACATTTTTGTAAGTAAAAGTAAAATATATTAGCTTACCGCTGTCTCATACTTAGAAGTTTTTATTTTATTAAAAAAACCTGTTTTTGTGGAGGTTTTTCATGCTTATTTTACAGCCGTCAGCTATAAGGGAGAAGTGTTGATTTTTGGGAGACCAAACATCCAAAATTTTTTTAGGCCAATTGAGAACTCATCGTCATCTCATTTTAGCATTTCACTAAAAAAATAGTGAACAAGTCTACATTTTATTTTACTTAAGTCAATTCGCTAAAGCATTGATTGCTTCTTTGGTAATTTAGGTACACACCAATCAATGAAATTACCTTTTTGATTATCCTTATAATATAACATCACGAACTTCACATGAACGACCCAACGTGTCTGCACACTAACAAAAGATTATTTTTGTTGCGGAGCATTTAACTCGAACAATCACCTGACTCTCTAGTTCATAATAATCTATTTATTTGGATCTCTTCATTTGGATCTCTTTTAGTAGCTTTTAGATTTATGTATCAGATTAAAAATAATGGCTGGCAATTTTTGGCTGAAATATCATTTGGACGTAACCTGCAAGTTTTGTCTAGTCGCATCCAAGTGACAACTAAACTTAACAGACGATATATTCTAATATCAGGTCTTGTTAATATTTGTAACTTTTCAAGCACACTGCACAATCAGAAGCCATAAAAAGGCGCACATAAACTAAAGTACTCGAAGAACGTCCGCCGTCTTGAGTTGACTTAATACATTATCCCACATCAGAGCATTATAATCTTAAATATCGATCATTCATTTCGGTCGATTGAAATGCTCTTAATTTCGGTATTATTTTTGTTGATATTTAAAAGAATATTGATTTTGGTTTTTTAACAATTTTTTCACTTTGTATATGCTGTCTTATTTAATGAAATTATATGGTTTGGTTAACTGGATTAAGTATTTAAATAATTTTTATTCAAGAAATTGAAATTAGCTTATGAATATCTATTTATAGGGCCTAGTAATACATTCTTTATATTTTATCACAATTATTTACTTTGTTTATACAAGAAGAATTTTTAAAAAAATAATTATAACATGAAGATACTGTATTTCATGGAACTGTTTGCGATTTCGTGTAGCTCTGACACACCTGTTGAGGAACGTTTAATGATCTTTGATCATCTATCAATAGCGATTATTAAAATTCAAGAAATAGGTTACTTTCATTGCAAAAGGAAAACTCGATATTCTTATTACATAAATGCAAAAATAAATATATCCATATATTCTTTCATCAGGAAGAAATGTGTCTCCGCTCTTAATCTAAAAATGACATATTTTCACATCATCTTCTTGTGAGTTTAATGATGACATGTAGCTTAAAACTCTTATTATTTATTTCAAATTATCTTAAAAGTCCTAAGGTTATATATACCACTATGTTTAAAACCTTAGAACTCTTTTTCAATATGCGAAAATTCTGGTTTTGAAGTTTCTCACCTAATAAATGATAATAATGTACTTTAACTTTTGAAAAAGTGTAGTCCAACAGTAGTTGTATCTAGGCGATAATAACCATGAAGTCATAAATTAAGACGAATGAATTACTTGCTATTATATAAGACAAATATAAACTTTTTTCAACATTTTTATGTGTAGAATGATAACTGGATAAAAATTTTTTTTTGCTTCTGAACGTTGCCCCAAATTTTTTTTTCTCTTGTTGTATTGCTTCTACATCCTTACTGTGTATAACTCTTGATGACTGCATGCATGGTAATACTTTCTTATTTTCGAGAGAATATTGGTGTATTTTTAGTAAGAAAATCAAACAATAATCTAAAAGAAACGTCCTTTTTAAGTTTCATTGAGGTCAATCAAACCATTTCTAAATATTTTTATTAACATGCATTGTATTATACGATTAGACCAAAGCTTGACTAAATTGAAGCTGGACTGATGTTTGGCCATAATTGAGAAAGGCCTGAGTCAAAATCAGGTTCTCCTCTGATACCAGGGCATTTGAAAACAATCAGAATAAAGTGAAATAACTAATTTTGTAAAAAGATAACATACATATATCTTTCACTTAGGATATACAGTTGTCAAGATATTATTTGAAAAGAAAGCGCATAAAAATTTCACTTGCTTAAAAATCAATTTAAAACCTAAAAACTTTTAAACTAATATTAACTTATCTTAAATCTTATCAGTATATTAAGAGAAAAAATATTATTTTTGTTTCTAACATTTTAAAATAAAAACAAGTATACTAAATTAAAAATGTAC
Source organism: Amphibolips quercusostensackenii (assembly GCA_032357855.1). Lineage (NCBI taxonomy): Eukaryota > Metazoa > Arthropoda > Insecta > Hymenoptera > Cynipidae > Amphibolips > Amphibolips quercusostensackenii. Next base: position 5,476 of record JAUELO010039745.1, on the reverse strand, counting down.
TTAGGATTAAAGGTGTTACCTTGATTGATACATTTAAGAAAAAGGAATGAGATCAACCACGGATTTCCAATCTATGACATAATTTAACAAAAATTAACGGTCAAAAGATAGGTGTTTTGGATTCAGAGTCGTCACTTTCTTGAAACGTTTGTGTTAAAACACAACGTCGGAGGGTTTTGTTAACAATTATTTCCTATACTGAAATTTGTTCTGTTTCTGAAACTTGATCATCATTGACAATTTGTGAAAGTTTTCGTCAGTGCATTGAACAGTTTTGTGGCCTTCTTCGAAAGTAAAGCACTTCGACATCTTTATATTTGGTACTTATAACACCCAAGCAAAGACAAAATAAAAGCTGTTAAGCACGAGATTTAATTAAGTGCATAAAAAAGAACATCCGCTGGGTACATGCGCGCATGTGCCTACGCTCAACGTACGTCGCCCTGTCCTCGTTTTACGGCGCGCTACTGAAACTTCACACTCGATCCGACTCGCGCGTCAAGTCGAAAATCCTAATCAGACTGGGTTTTGCTGGGACTAGGGAAAATCAGCAAAGTATTTTTTATAAGGAAATTGTATGCAATTTTTCACGAAATATCTTCCGTCTAGAAAAGCGAATTTTTCTTCTAAATAAATTTTATTCAGAATAATAGATATTAATGATGATTATTATTTTTATCATAAATTGCAAAATATATAAGGCGTGTAAGTAATGCTACTTTTTACATATTAAAACAATAACTTGCAAATACTTTACGGTGGTGAAGATGACGAAGCCTTTGCACAAAGATTTCACAATCTTCATAATGCTGATTTCTCATTGTGTTAATATATTTAAAAATGATGCAAAATTGCTTCGACTTATTAAACATTTCAATTTGTCAAGCATCTTCTATCTAAAGTCCTTTCGCAAATAATATGAAACACTCAAACCAAAAAAAAAGTGTTCGCATTTATTTTAAACGCTTCTTGCACATCCCTTAAATATTCGAGCAAGGAAATCACATTTTCTGGAAAGTTGAATCCGAAGTCATATTTCAAGTGAATTATCGTAGCAGAAAATCCCTTAAAAATAAATAAAAATACACCGATACGTTTGCAAATATCCTTATTGTGACAGGATAAGAAGCCGAGACCAGCTTGTTGCACGTATCTTGCGGCTCAGCAGATTACGCTTTGGTATCAGCATCACACGTATGTCTACCTAGGTCCCTATCTCCCGTTATGCAATAATTTTTAATAAAGTAGAATTGCAGAGGTATAAGCTTCTGTAGTTAATGAAAGTTCAAATAATTCAAAAGCTTGAAATTTTTTGTGTATAACCTTATGGGTAAAATAAGCAGATGTTGAAATTCTTTTTGTTCTACATTTAAATTAACAGAATTATATGAATAAAAAGGTTAAAGTCAAGTTTATCTATTACTGCATTCTGAAAACTTGTTAGGTATATTTTTGCTTATAAAACTAGTTATCTCTTCAATGTACTAAATCAAAGAAATTTAATCTTAAAATTTTTTACAAACAGATTATAAGAAAGGCACACGGTTTAATTAAAATATATTTTTTCCGAAAAATTCAAGATCATATGTTACTGTGTTTTAGATGCTTTAAGTATTAATTTAAAAATAGTGCTTGAAACCTTATAATCACTTAATATAAATTACATTATCTAAGCAGGGAAAAATGCAGCTACTGAAATGTTAATAATAAAATCACTTTTTTAATAAGTCAGTTACTTTGGCAGACTCAGGATTCTTCTGTTTTTTTACATTCTTCCCAATTTTACTCAGAAGCTTTTAGCTTGACTCTACACAATTTGTTTATTACATCCTTCACTGTGCTCTCAATTTTAGCGTAATAAGTATTTATGGTGGTCTAAGAAATTAATCCTTTTATCATTGTCAAGTCATATCGTATGAGAATAAATTTTACATTGCATAATTTAAGATTTTCAACAAAATTTTCAGCTGATGAAGATACACTTCAAATTATTGATAGAATCGTTAAATTTTCAGAAAAGAAATTAATTTTTAACAACATATTTTAATATAATAGCTACAATTCAAACAAAAAAAAGACGTTTTTAACTAGACTCATTGATCATTTAGCAAGAAAAATGCATTATTAACAAACCAGCTTCACTTTCAATAGTGTTGTTGAATTTTGAACCAAAAAAGGTCATTTATTTCCTGTCAACAAATAGGAAATGTCTTGAAAACTCAGTAAAGTTGCTATATTAGGAAGATAAATCTTAGACGAACCTAAAGTTTACAGAATGATTTGAGCACTAGCCGACTTAATTTTTATGAAAACTAGCAGGAATTGAAATTGATCAATTCTTGGATTATGGCACACGCTACAAGTTATATTTTACTGGTGAGAAAAATAATCTGCTTATTCTTGATAAGAAAAAAATTAAAAAATGAGGTAATAAAGTATCAAATAGACAATAAGGTAATGGAGTAATAAAATAAATAAAAAGTAAATGAAAAAATTGTATGTTTATACGAGTATAGAATTTACTAAAATCGCCTCGCTATAATGAACATTCTTCTGTTAATCATATACAACTTTCTCAAATTATATATGATATTTCATAAATTGTATAAAGAAATGCTGAAAAACGAACGGATATTTTTTGACTGAATAAGAAATAATGAGTGCACGCTTAGCGCGTCCAGTGTTCTAGTTTGATACAGAATTGTGACTAGATCTTTTTATTAACTTGATATGAATAACATTATCTGAGCGAGGACAAAAGTATTTAGTGAACGTAGGTAATACCTAGCAATTTTTATATGTGTGAGTTGTTTTAAAAAACTTTTAATTTTCTCGTGTTTTTTTCACAATATTTAGACTTTTACTCAGAAACTGCTATTTTTACTCTACACAAGTTGCTTATTTTAGCCTTATCAGTGCTTTAAGTTTCAGCGTAATAAGTATTCACGGTGTCCGAAAAAGGATTTTTTTGTTCATATTTATTGAATAACAAACCCTAAATATTCTGTACTTTGATAATAAAATACAATTTTTTTATAAAGATTTATAATTTAGTACTCAATACTAAATGAAAAAACTGGTCCTTCTCTGTTTTAGAAATTTAGTAACATAATAATATCCGTATGCTTTATAAAAATAAATACTGCATTAGACCTAATTACATATCTTTAACTTATGATTTTTATCATATTATCGCACTGTTTCACGAAATCCACAGATTTTTGGTATGTCATATTGCATAATAATCAGTTGATACTCGCAAAATTTGAAGATTTTTAACAGACGAAAAAACTGTCTTTAATGATTTATTTAATTGTTTTATTTTTATTTCAGTAAAAACAAATATTTAAAATAATATTTTATATGATAGAACTATATGAATGAGAAGCTCAAAGCCAAGTTTATCTATTACTGTATTCAAAGAACTAGTTATGGAGTTTTGCGATTAAGACCTAGTTCTTACTGAAAAATTCTCTGTTGTAAACATTTCTTAAGTCAATATGAGGGTCTCCCTCATTTCAGAAATTAATGATCTTTTGCTTTTTTACAGTTGTGTTTAAACACTAAAAAATGTAAGCTTCTCTAATTTTTTAGGCGAAATCGGCTTTGGTTTTCCAAAGAACATGAAGTTTTCCATTGATTTAGCACGAGATAATACAATTTCTTTCCAACGTGTGATATCTATTCAAAAATATGATAATAGCGTAACTTATAATAAACAATAATGTTTTTAATTCTTTAGCGAACTACAACTGTTTATAATAATCAATATTGTACGATTTTAAGACACTCTTATGGGGTTTAAAAATATCACCTATAAGTGCTGATTGATTGTTCAATGTATTATTAATTCTTATAATCACAACTATAAACGCTTAATAAAAAAAACCATAAGTAAATAAGCTTTTAATTTAAAATAATTCATTATCGTATTTGTAGTTTTCTAAACTGTGATATTAATTTGGTTAAACAATTGATTTACTGAACCCTCTATTAATAATCCAATATAAACCAGCTCTATTGGATGTGTATACTTCGAACCTCAGATCAATCTTTCCGACAATTTTTTTTATTTTTGTGCGCAATCATTATTGAAAAAAAAAATCACATTTGCTACATCAGCAAGCATGAAAAGGAAATAGATGAGTTGTAGCATTATTAAATCGTGCAGCTATGTCGAACTTAAATTTCACACTGATGTTTGTGAGCTGATACAAGAAACAGATTATACTCACTTAAAATCATGGAGAAACACTACCAACAATTTATTTTAAATGCATTTTTCTTTAACTACCAAGCTTCTCGTATTTATAACAACTGGAGGTTGTAATATTTCCAAACTGTCTGTGAATACGATCACTAGTGTTTCCACTGTACTCGTATTTGTATTTATATGTATATGGTGCTTATTACATGAGCACTCTGCTTTCCATTAGCAAATGTATTTGCTTTCTTATGAAGAAAGCATTCGTGATTTTTCAAATTATATAGAAAATAGATTTTTTATTTTGATTAATTTATGGATAGAAATTCACAAACAACGAGGAAATAATACAAAATTTTTTAAAAATACAATGACAACTTAGGTAAATCTAATTTTGTATTTAAAATGGTAATTTTTTTATGAGGGAGAGGAAAGGGGAAAATTCCGTCACACCCTATCCCTTTTACGTATAATGATATTTTAGGTTAATCGGATTTCATTAAATCTAAGATTCTTCGCCGTATTATAAGAACAGTTTTTTTAAATATTATAAATTACCAAAGTTTCCTTAATCTTCAATAAAATGTAATAATGTTATAAGTCAATTAATTCGTCTTGAATCAACAAATGTCCTTTGTACTAAAATTAGCTTTAAATTATGAGAATAAATTATTTTTGCTATGAAAATCGATTTTTAATATAATATAAATTACTATAACTTTTTTACTATTTAATATATGTAAAATGTATTAATATTATAGTTCAAATGGTTTTCTTTGAACCAGGCAATCTCTTTCATTTTCGCATCAATTTTGAATTATGTTAGAAAAAGAGTTTTACTATAAACAACCGTATTTTTTAAAAATTGCGCATTACTATAAGTTTCTTACTTTTTAATAAAATGTATCAACGTTATATATCAATCATTTTTTCTCTAATCAAGACATCTTGCCTTTTCACATTTTATATTTGAATTATGAGAATAAGCAAATTTTTACCATAAAAATCGATTTTTTGTTTAATATAAATCACCATATCTCCCATACTCTTTAATAATATATATTAATATTATAGGTCAATCAATTCGGCGAGAACCCAGAAATCTTTAACATTCTTGCATCAATTTTGAATTATGTTAATTAACAAAGTTAAAATATGAAAAACCGATTTTTAGAATATTATGGAGTGCTTAAAAAAAATGCAATAAATATTCTTAAAAATCCTTTGGTCAGTTTTAAGACATTAGCGCGAAAATGCGTCCTCCACATTTCA
>JAUELO010039693.1:0-10396 GCA_032357855.1 Amphibolips quercusostensackenii | reverse complement strand
AGCCTGCGAGCAGCAGAGCACACCTATTTTGTCCGTCTACCGTAAAAAATCCCTTATAGTTTGAACAAGATTTGCAATTTTTAAACAGTTCCAGATTATGTTGACGTTTTAAGAGGTAGTCGGATGTTTTAAAGAAAAATCTTTAGATTTTAAAGAAGACTTACAATTGTAATAAATTTTCGGTATGTTTTTTTGTGTTTTTGTTTTAGAAATAGTTGTTATTTTCACATAAAATAATAAGATTCTATAGAATGTTTACAATTTTTCAACATGCTCAGCTTATGTTGGTGTGTTTCACCTTAACTGGTATTTAAAAACAACAAGCATTAGATCTAAATTAATTTATTTTAGTTCAAAATAATAAAGTTTGTAGGCTGAAAGAATTTTGAATTCTGTTAGTACATTTTTTTGAAAAATCATTCGATATCAATATAAATTTTTAATTTTTGAACAATTTTAGGGTACTTCAGCATTTACATTTAGCATTAGTATTTTTAAACTAAAATCATTAACAAGAATGAAAATCTTCTAACAATTTTAGCGTATTTCAATGTTTTTCGTCAGAATGAGTGTTTTCACACAAAAAAAAAATAAGATTGCAAAGAAAATATACTTTTTTTGAATAATTGTAGGTTGTGCTCGCGTCTTTCAGGGTCAATGGGTATAGATTTTAAAGAAGATAGTCAATTTTAGTAAAATTTTAAACGATTTTAGGGACTTCTTAGTAATTTGAAAAAATTGATACTTTCTATAACATTTACAGACAGAAAATACAGAAAAGACATTTAAAGACAAAAAATTCAAGTAAATGTTACCGAAAATATCAGTAAATTTATAAAATCACTGAAAATTCTGTAAACGTTGCAAAATTTTTAGTAATATTTACCAGAAGCTTAGCAGATTTTTTTTTTAATTTGAGTAAGACAACAGCAATAATAATCGCGAGTTTTTGTTTTTTAGTAAATATTTGAAAAGTAATTCAACGCAATATCTCGAACATGTTCAAAAACTTTTTTTTTTAATTACCATATTTATGAGAAGATAGGAAACTTTCTGTTAACCAACTATATTGTATACGTTTTCCAATTCATTCGTTGACTAAATTCATTTCAAATCAGGCATGAAGTCCATGCTGAACACATAAAATCATTGTTTTTTTTTAACTAGTATTGGTATTTCTTTTTCTTTCTTAGATTCTTATTGAATTTCTCGTCCTTCTACTAAAATATGTTCAAAAATTTTAAACAAGTCCAAAATGACAAAATTGCGTCGGTTTTTCTTAATGTATTTAAAGCCAATTTACTCAAAAATCCCAACATTTTTTTTCTTTTGTTTTTTTTTCAAGAGTCGACTAGTTTTAACTACATCTAAATTAATGAATACTGAAAGAAGTTAAATGTTGAATTTATTGAAACTGTTAAGTTATCTTTCTCTTTAGTGTTTTATCACACAATAAAATTTTGTTGTTGATACAACTATTTGGTTCAAATTCAAGTAAATTGTTGAAAATTCGTCTTTTTTGTTAAAAAGATAATCTTTTTGTCCTTGGTTAAACTTTGACTGAAAATTAAACAACTTTTCACCTGATAAGAATCGTTTAATATTAGAGATTTCTTTTAAATAATCCATCCGGATACTGAATCACCTCTGTCACCCGCTTGCTTTAAACGTCCGAAGACAGCAGCATCCAAAAGCACATCACTATTTTTCAACAACACACTTGTCAGCACTTGACAGTTTTCAATTATAAAACGTCGTAGAGGAAAGACAGATTGGGTAGCTACTCGTACGACATGCGCAGCGCCACCAATTCGGTACTTTAAAACTATGACAAGAAATTTAAAATTCAATTAATTATTAACAAGAAATCTTATAGTCAACAATTAATTTGAAACCGTAGTATAACATTTTTGATTGAAATAACTTGATATTCAATGCCCTTGTTTATTAAAATTGCTTCAATAACGGCAATAACTTTAAGATACGTTCGACTTTGCTTGTCAAGTTATGCCAACATACAGCGACTTTTTCAACTGCACATGTACCTAAAGGCGCGGGTGTATTTGAAATGATAAAATATGTACTTATACTATTTACATTAATAATAAATTATTTTAAGAAATTAGTTAGTTTCTAGAATAAATTTCATTAATTTTAGCAGAGTACAAAACTTAAAAAATATTGATCTGTATCATTATTGATACTATTTATTGAATTTAAATAGACTCGCGCATTATGGTACATGCGCAGTTGAAAAAGTCGCAGTCGGTTAGCATCACTGTTTGGCACAAAATAACTCGACATCTGATCGGCTTAAGTTGTCTTCGGAGCCTTACTGTTGGTCGAAGCGAGCTGTCTATTGTATTTATTTGCGATGCAAATGTTCATGCCTTGCCGCTTGAGAGTGTTTTAGCATGATGACGCAGTTACCCAGCTAGTCCGTTAAGGTACAGCGCTTTATTGCTACGCTCCTGTTTTTTTGCGTTTAGGTCATTGATTGACAGTTAACGATATCCCCTTTTTAGCCTCGCCACGGCTCTCACAATAGATAGCGGCGCGGCATTAATTCCTGGTATTACGGAATCAAGGGTTACGCAATCCAGGTTTGACTGTATTTTGTTCTTCACCGTCTTGAAGTTTTAAAAAGTGAAAATATTCCTGTTCTTAAAAAATAAAAATCGATAGTAGTTCCTAGAGTCTCTTTGATAATAAGCGCTAATAATAAAATAGAGCTAGTTTTAATATCTTATCAATATTGTAAACGATTTGTATTATTAGTTACAATTTACTTAACAGTACACAGTAAACAGAAATTAAACTATATTCTCTTTGATCATCAATATCTTTAATATAACTTTGAAATGCAATATTAATAATAATGAAAATCTTAATAATTGTTAATAAAATCAAAATTTTTAAATTCAAATAACCAAGCCCTGATTATCTAAATTTAGTAGTATTTAGCAAAGCCAAAGAAATATCCCGGGCCAGGAATGAAAATGTTACACAAGGAAATTATTTTTGAAGACAGGCTTAATTCGTGTCATAAAAAATATGTAAGACTACAATAAAATATCCTGTATGTTCTCACGTTTTGCTTTTCTTAGTACAGCATAATTAAACATATTTAAAATATAATTTAAGGTTAACCTAGTTTTCTGCAATTTCCAAGAAGAACAATATTTTAACTTTCATAAGTCCAGAAAATACCTTTGTTATGAAGTATCGTTAAACATGTCATTTTTTAACAATATTACATTACTAGTGTACTATATATCAGAAAATGTTCCATCTTTTAATATTATGCGGACATGATAACTAAAACAAGATTATAATGTTCAGATTTTTGTTTTTTACTGTATGTGGACCAGCATCTGTTTTCGATATACGTATATTCTTATAAAATTAATTCTTTCACTAATCCACTACACTAAAATAATCTGCTATGCTCTTTTATTTACGCGCAACCATATACGTCGCAGAAGTCTACTGCGCAGCCGGAAATATGACATAACTCTAGTTTGCATCAATAAATGTCATGCAATTCGACTGCGTGACCTTGAACTTCACACAAATCTATTGCACAACCTCAATTGTCATACAATTGCATTGTGCAACTATAAACCCCATAACAGTCTACTTTGCAGCCGGAAATGCGACATAACCTGAATTATATATCGACGCCTCCTTTCAATATAAGTATATGTGCCGACAGCACCGTGTTTGATACTATGCGCTGTGTATAAGCATAGAGAATAGTCCCATACAGAGCGCTGTCAGCACATAGACTCTTATTAAATAAAGGAACCGATATGAGTCTACTACACAGCTAAAGGTGCAACGTAACTTAACTGCGCAGTCTTAAATAGCATAAAATTGTACTGCGCAACCTTGAACCCTATAACAGTCTACTGTGCAGCTGTAAACCCCATAGAAGTTTACTATGCAGCTGGAATTGCGATGTAAATTTAGTGCGTAGCCATAAATGTCATACAATTCTATAGCAATCTAAATACTTATTTGCGTGAAAGTTTTCTTATCGCAACTGATTTGGGTAAGCCCACGTAAAAAATTCTGTGCTGGGTCAGAACTATAACATTTTGAGTCGAGTAATCAAAAACCTAAACCACAAGTTTCGGTTCCGATTCTTTTAATGTTTTCCAACAAAAAAAATTATATTTTTTCAACAAGGTATAAATTTTAATGCCAAATGATTTTATCTTGATCAACTCACAAGAAAGTATAAAATATATTTTTTTCAAACCACTTCACAGAAAAAAAATTATAATGCGCACACATCTACATTATGCTTTAGATAACAGTCTATCAGGCGAGCGCGTACGTGCGTTCATATTATGGTCTAGTATATGATTGTATCACTTGAGTAGATGTCTCAGGTAGACATCACGTCATCATGCAGAGAATTTTTCAGAGAAGATATGTTTGCTCCTGCTTCCTTTTAAAGCCGTGTTTTTTCATAAATATTTCATAACATACTTATAATTAGTTTACATAAATTTAAAAAAACTCGTTGCAATCACCTGAGCGTGATTCAACAGGACTTTTTACCTTTATTTTATTACCATTGCTTTACTGAGCTAGATATGTACTATTCAGGGTTAACGTATGAGTAATAAGTTTCAGCACGATAGATAGTTAGTTAAATATTGTTAAAAATCGCGTATCATGACAAAAGCACATTTTTAAAAACTTTAAAATAGTAGCTTGTTGGGTAGCAGATATCTGCAAAAAATGTAATTTTTTTAAGACTGAAAATAATAATGGCTCACTATACGAGAAAGGATTTTTAGAAAGAAAAGTTTTATTTTATGCTAGACATTAATAAAAAAATTTAGTATAGCAGTTGTGTAAAAAATGTATGCTAAACCAGAATTTTTCAACAAAATTATTTATATTTGATAAGCGACAAGTTCTTAACTGTTTTTAACTTATCATAGAATTTTTTAAACAATCATCAAATCCTTTAAAAATTTTTTCCCTTTCTGGAAACCATGAACAGTTGTTTTTTTTCGGGGTAAATGATGCATTTGATAAATTTCAAGAGTAACATTTTTTGAGACATATATGGTTATTGTGTCAATAATTTTTTTTTTTGACTATTTTTCACCCGCTCATCGTGAAAATTTATTATCTTCTGAAATTACTGACACAATGAACGAATGTTGAGAATAACATTTATTTAACGGTTAGAAAGTCGAAATTTATAATTATTAGATAGAAATTATTTCTGAAACATTCTTCAGAAAATCACTTAACTTGTATTTACAAAAACTTTATAAGTATTCCCTTTTCACATTTTTAGAAAACCCCAGCTTTGCACATTTGAAGCACCATGTTAATCTCAAAAGCCAAGGGAGAATGCTTATGTTTGACTGACTTAAAAAACAAGAATATAAATATTTTTTAAAAACGCACAAATTTTTGGGAGAAATACGGTTAGCAACATTGTTTTGTAACTGTGCAAGTTTGGAGAAAAGTTTTGTTCATATTAGCTCTGCTATAGCAACGTGTGTTTACATAAGTTTGGTAATGATTATAAAAGGTTATCTAAATATTAATAAAAATTTTATTTGTTAGAACAATTTTTTGTTCATGCTAATAAAAAATCCTCTTAAAAGGTGCTTATATGTTGATTTTGATTAAATACTCAAAGTTGGTGTGCCAGAAATGTATTTGCTTACAACAAGTTTAGATCGTTAAAAAATAATGTAATTTTACGAACAGAGGTTTTAGAAAAGACACACTACGAAAATAAATCTAAGTGTTTTTGCTTTTTTGTTTTAAATCAGAACCTCTGTTTGTTCATAATTAATTACATAATTTTTCAATCCATGAATATAGGGAACATTAGGATCGTCATATTCACTGTGTAAGTTAATCTATACTAGCGGTGAATAACATATTGCGATTTTTATCACAGCATTCCAATAATTTGATACTACTGCAGAAAAACTACATTGCCATAGTTTAAACTAGTTAATATAAATACGTGGATTCTATAAGCATAATCATGGAGCTTTGAATTATCCCATATTAAAAAAAACTTGACGCTTCAAGTACAATTTAGTACTGTTTTGTCTTTAGTTTATATATTTAATTTTTTAATTAATTAGATTTTCTAAAATACCCCTGGATGAGGAAGTAGTGTAGAAAGTGGTATTACTAACACCTTAAGAAAAAGTTTTTAGAAAAAAAAAGAATATTAATAAATTTGCCTATTGTCTGGTAACAAAGATGAATTTAAGTGATAGGACATCATTTTTTCACTATTGGACAGTATTCATTATTGTAATTATTCTTTGTTGTACTCTTATTATATTTCTTACAAAATAATTTATTCACATTTAGTGAAGAACACCATAGGTTCAGTAAACGCGACACCAAAATTTAGTTAACGACGCTAATACTTATTTGAAATTCAAAAGAATTTAGAAAGTTATGCGCAAAAAAGAATATATAATTAAGTTATTGTAGTGTATGCAAAACATCCTTCTTGTATAACTATGGGTGTTTTTATAAGAAAAGAGGACGTTGTCGTAAAAAAGGAATATCTTCAACATTGTGTCGTTATGTTCCGTTAATCATTCCAGGACTTTGACAAATTCATTCTAGGGTATCAGTAATTGATTTTTGAGGTTTAAAAATTCCAAAGTAATTAAACTGAGACTTGAAATAAAAGATTTATAGAAAGCTATTTCCTAGGAACAAAGAAAACATGCTAAACATAATGAAGTCTAATCTCGTTGTGCAGGCGTCAACAAAAAATTATTATTTAACGAATATAAATGTACTAATTTTGTACTTATAAATATTAAAATAAAACTTACAGAAATAATAAATATCAATGCACGTACGTGTATATATTTCAAATCCTTATCATTTTAGTAAAAGCATTATTGTTGCATAGTGACGTTCACGAGAAGTGCACTAGAAGTGAACGACACTATGCATTGAAAATGCTTTTATTAAAACTATGACGATTCAAAATAAATACTTTCACGTGCATAAATATACTTTTATCCACAACAGGGAAATTCTAGATTGATCTGAAAATCTATACCCCCACATTACTCCCTTCCTCACCGAGCGAGTCTCGATTAACGCGGCAATTGATTTTTTCCATTCTTTCTTTTTGTCATAACGTAAATAACAATGTAGTGCCACCCATAATCATATGCTGCCATAAATTTGTCACCTTTTTTGACAAAATCACAATTTTCAGCTTTGAATATTGCTGGGAGACTTAAAGCTCTATAATCAGGGAGAAAATTGGGCGTTTGAGGCAGAATTATCTAATTTTTTTGTTGAATTGTATTGTTTTTCAAAATTACCATTTTTATCATATCTCCTAATCTGTTTATCAATAAGCACTACAATCTTTTTGTGATTACGCCACACCTCAAAATGATATTTAAAAAACGCTGACAGTAAGTTCAATATGGTAACTAATTATGCTAAAGATTGAAAAATTATTTAACTTGAAACTACTTTATAGTACTAAATTGCGAGTCGACAAAGAGAGGATTCATTAATTACGTAAGGCTTTTTAGGGAAAAAGGGCTTCTTCAAAGAATTTTTTACGAAAGTTTCCTTTAAAAACTTTGTAATTCTTGGCAAAGTGTTATGAGTTCAAAACAAATTGTATGTGAACATTACCACGTCATATCATCTAAAGAATTCCATCTATTGTTAGTCATTTTGATAAGATGCATACTTCCCTCTCCACTTGAAAAACTTAAAATCATAATTTGAATCTAGACCTTTATTGGGGTGGTGGAAGGGAGTCTTTTGACTCAAAGAAAGAAATGCAAGTCCTGAAATGCAAATATTCCTTGTACCCCACCATGCCCTTTACTTTCTTTACCTGTTTCTCAACAAAAAAAAGCTACATAATTATCCAAATTTAATGTGTTTACAAATTTCGTAACTTTCGTATGCATATACGCCAAAAATAATAATCGAAAAATAAATAAGATGAAGAAAGATAAGATATGACTGCCTTGAACTAAACGTTTATTCTCTAATTCACATGTGATATGCATTTTTTACACATTATAATAATACGTCGAGGCTTATATACTGATATATTTTGATAACCGAATTACTGGTTTACTAATTATCGTGGTAAAAAAAAACGTGTTACATCCACACACCCTTGGTTAACCAGTTACACTATTTGGGAAAAATTAAGATGCTTATCACTAGTCTGTTCTTCTTCATCTTTTTGGCGTCGGTTGATTCTTATAATATGCTAGGTAAATATTACAATATTACATGGATAATTTCACTTGCACTTTAAGTTGCAGTATATCTATTTCCCATTCGTACTTCTGTCAGTAATAACTCCTATATCTCATAATGTCCAAAAAGTTTATAGGGATTAAGTCAAACTGATAAGGAACTCTTTTATATAGATTTTTAATTTTTTTTTATAAACAAATTGCGCATCAGTTTTTATGCCACGTAATCGAGTCGCCACTATCACTTTTAAATTTGTTAGGCTCAAAGACCGAAAACGACCAAAGACAAAAAAAACAGCTATAACGCGTTCTGGCCGTTGCAGAAATGCCAGAACGCGTTGTGGCTCAAAAAAATAGTAATAATTTGTTATTTAACTTAAGAAATGCAATTGTTTATATTTTTACTATATACTTAGGCCTATTTATTAATATTTTCTCTTAAAAATAGAGGTTAGTAAAGTTACTTTCGTTGGACAGAAATTTTAACTGCAGATAAAATTTTTCCATTTGTTTCACTTTTATAAACAAATAAATGAATATAGCTTATATTTTCTGCATTTTCGGAATTCAAATACATTACTAACACAGGTTTTTTTATGAAAAATGTTTAAGAAAAATGTTTAATTGCAAGTGAACACCAGCAAATAGTAATAGTTAATAGTTCAAACGAAATTTATAAACAAATTCATTTATTTGTCATTTTTATTTATGTGAAGAATAGGACTGATGAGCATTATGATGAAATAAATGATTGAAGTCTTTATTTACTGAGTGAAAGTAAAAAATTTTATTGTTTCTGCACGAACTATTTAAATAGCATTTTGAATTTCACTTAACGTAGTCAAACCGACATTAAAACTTTTTATAAAATATAAAACCTTCTTTGCGAACCTGAACTTGCAGTAGATGCAGTCCGCAAAGACAAACGATTAGAAGAAACTTCCTGGATTCATGAAGATTATTCAAGCTATTAACTATTATTATTTGTTAGTGTTTGTTTGCAATTTAACATTATTCTTTAACATTTTAATAAGTAAATCTGTGTAAGTGAAGGATTTAAATTGCAAAAATACAGCAGATATCAGTTATATTCATTATTTGTTTATAAAAATAATAAAAATGAAAAATTTAATCTGCAACTAAAATTTCTATTTAACGAAAGTAACTTCACTGACCTCAATTTTTAGAGACAATATCAATAAATAGGCTTGAGTAGATACTACTAATATAAACAATAGAATTTTTGACACTCCAATGGTGGCGCTGGATCTAAGAGAACCATATGACAGTATTTTTTTCACAGCGCCTATCTGCATAACAGGAATTCCGGAAATTTTATAAATTCCGCGAATTCCGCGAATTTCTTGAATTTCTTGAATTCCTTAAATTTTCAAATTTCATGAATTCTTTGAATTCCATCCATTCCTTGAATTTCGTACATTCCTTGAATTCCATAGATTCTTTGAATTCTATGAAGTCCTTAAATTCCATAAATTCTTTGAATTACAGAAATTGCACGAATTCCGCGAATTTCTTGAATTCCTTGAATTCCTTAAATTTTGCAAATTTCATGAATTCTCTGAATTGCATGATTTCCTTAAATTCCATAATTCCTTGAATTCCTTTGATTCCAGGAATTGCATAAATTTCGTGAATCCCTTGAATGACCAACAATGGAAGGCTGCTCAAGTGCCAAAAAGTAATATTATGTACAATAATTACCGTCAAAGTTTATTTTAGTACATATTTTAATAAAGGGTTTTTTAACAATTAAGGTTATCCCTTATGTCATCTCCTAAAATAAAATTAGAGACAGATAATTAGTTCAGTATCATTGATTTTCGTTTATGGATCTGAGAGGTCCAGCGGCACCAAGTATGTCACTGTAAGGAGCGTCACTGATGGAGTGTTAAAGTTAAGCAACAAATTAATACAATTTTTTTAAGCGTGCAATACTTTATAACAGTACCATTCTTTTTAAGTATTTAAAAATAAATATTTAAATCCGTTAAGATTTAACAAGTCGGCGGATTTTTGTCACGAAGAATTTTTTTCCCCACTGTGCGTTGCATATAGTTCGATTACTTTAAAGAACAGTTTCGAGTCAGCCCTTTTGAAAACTACCAATCAGAACG